>PVLC010011473.1:0-46992 GCA_004027655.1 Graphiurus murinus
ATATATCAGTAAGATTAATGGACACACAGGAGAGGTTAGGGAATCTCTTTCACTAGAAAGCATTTTTCTGAGAGAATGTAAATTGACTTTGTTCTATGATTTGTATAAGGTCATGTCTAAAGGCTGAAGGCTAGGTGAGTTCTGAAGTGTCCTGTGATCCTGGCACTCTCAAACGATTCACACTGCAGCCTGGTAACTGAAAAGGTCCCTGCACTCTCACACTTGTGTGTTTATATCTCCCATAAAAGAGTCTCCTTATATATGGCCACCTTGCTCCTGTATGCTCTTGCAAAACCACACACCTCTCCTTTAGAGAACTTGATACAATTGCAGTTTTCCATTTATTCCTGTGAATATCTTACTACTGCTTCCTGCCCAGTTAGACTGTTTAAGGCTAGGGCTGGCTGTGTTCAACACTGAACTCCTCTTGTCTAGCTCAATGCCTGCCACATAGTTCATGCTCTCAACAAATATTTGTTGAATGAATGAATGAATGAATGAATGATTTGATGTTTGGATCAACCCTGTTCAATACAGTAAATGAGCCACATGTGGCTACTGAGCACTTGAAAGGTAGCTAGTCTGAATTGAGACCTGCTGTGTGAAGTACTTATTAAACTTTGAACACTTAGTATGGACAAAATGACATATCTCATAAGAATTTCTTATTATTAGTTACTTGTTAAGATGATACTATGTCAAGCTCAGTGTGGTGGTGTACGCATGCAATCCCAGTACTTGGGAGGCCAAGACAGGAGGATCACAGGTCCAAGGCTAGCATGCAGTAACTTAGAAAGTCTCTATTTTAAAAAAACAACAAAACAAAAAGAAGTTAGGGCTGGGGGCCTGGGTTCTCGGTTAAATCCGCAGTACCACACACATACAAAGATGATACTATTTTACATATATTTGGTTAAATAAAATATATAGTTAATATTAATTTTACCCACTTCTTGCTTTTTGAATGTGGATGCTAGAAAATTTGAAATTATAGTAGCAGTCCACTTTTGTGACTAACATTGCCTTTCTGGTGGACACTGGTCAGGATTCTAGTCTGGTATGTACAGAAGAATGCTGCCTTTCAGTGACATTATGGTTACATGAATTTTGGACAAAGAGAAGCGTAGCTACCATGTTTAAAATTGCTTCTCTGGGTTCCCAATGCAGACACCTGTGTAGAGACAAATCCAAAGAGCACATGCCTTGGCAAGCTGGAGACTGTGCATCATTTATTAGAGAGAAAATCATCTGCTCACCAATCAGCAAGTTGCTGTCTTTGTCTTGTCTGAAATGGATTGCATGGGCCATGTTTCAAAGTGTGTTCATTTCTATTTTCCAATGCAGGGACAGGTGTCAAAACTTAAATTATATTCTTTCTTATGTTGTCACCTAGATACGGGATGACAATAAAAGACAACACCCCTGCCTTGTGGAGTTTTCAAAGCTCCCTGAAACTGAGAAGAATTATAACCTGCAAATGTCAACTGAAACCTTAAAGTGAGTGTTTAATTGAATTGAAGTTGGACTAAACAGAGAGTGGGTTGTTTTGTGCATTATAACTAAACTGCAGAGGTATGTTTCTCTTGCCAAAAACACAACACATTCAAATAAAGTGTGGGGTGTGGTGATTATTCATGTCACAAGAGGATTTAGCATAGTGAATAACCAATCCACCATTATTGTTCAGTGTATATATTTCTTCAATAACCATTTTCCATTTGCTGGAAATGGGGAAAAGATGTAGGAGGCAGAAAAAAAGAAGAGAAACAATCAACAGACCAAGTGTATCCTATAGTTCATATTAAATTAAGAAAAATAGACATCTCTAAAAACCAATGGGAAACAGGTTTGAATCACTAAAATTCAATTTTAAAACAACTCTCAGCTTCTCTGAGATGCCAACCAGGATCCTAAGTAAAACCTTAACTTCTCTCCCCTTTTTAATTCCTTTGGTGCAAGTTCCCTGTTCTCTCTCTTTTGTATTTCTTTGTAGTTCTGTAGCTATGAGTGCAGAACACCCAAACACTGTTTTGTTGGTATAACAATGCTCTAGAAAGTGCTTTGTCTCAACGACTCATATAGGTTATATCTTCATTTACATCAGTGCTTCTCCTGGGAGCATCTCTGTACCTCCTGGTGTCAAGCACAGCTCCAGGCACTGTATAGACCTTATGCAGCAAATATTTGCTGATCTATGGGTTTGATATTAGGATACTGTCTATGCCATAGAATTAGAAGCTGGATATAATTCAAAGTGAATTTATAAACTGGAAAATGTCTCCAAGAGAGGCAATTAACCAGCCTTGCTTTTGTGTTCCTATGCTTTCTATCATCTAAATCAAAAGGTGGCAAATTAGGACTCATGGGATAATCAGACCAGCTACTTGGTTTCCGTAAATGGATTTTTATTGTAAAAGAGCCAAGCTTATTGGTTTGCATATCATCTGTGACTACTTTTGCTCTACAATGGCAGGGTTGAGTAGTTATAACAGAGACATGTGGTCCACAAATCCTGAAATGTTTACAATCTGGCCTTTACAGAAAACATTTGCTAACCCCTGGTCTAGATCAATGTCTGTGGTGCATTTCTATCAGCTCAGACACAGGTTAGGGCTCTTGCTACTCTTTATTTTGCAGTTGACCC
Source organism: Graphiurus murinus (assembly GCA_004027655.1). Lineage (NCBI taxonomy): Eukaryota > Metazoa > Chordata > Mammalia > Rodentia > Gliridae > Graphiurus > Graphiurus murinus. The sequence continues at coordinate 2,645 of PVLC010011473.1, forward strand.
CAGTCTTCTTCCTCTCTTATGTCACAGAACCCTCCTGGCCCTGGGCTGCCATATTGCTCATGTTAACCCAGCTGCTGAGGAGGATCTCAAGAAGATCAAACTACCCAAAAAGTAGGTGATTTTCCAAAGGCTCAAGGCTTTACAATTCTGCCAAATTTCTAAGCTGGGAGGGTGGGAGGCCCATGTACTGACACAGATGGCAGCCCAGGTACCTGCTAGCACCCAGTCAAGATGCCCTGTTTCTTAGATCATACTGAAGCCTCCAGAGAGAAGCCTGCTGGAAGAAAAGTATTTCAAGATCTCCCTTCTTTTCGTTCCTTCTGCCCAGACATAGCATCATTATTGTTAGTTTTGAGCCACGAGGTGTACAAACCTCAGACCAGGGTACTGCCTTTGGTCTATAAGAATAATATTTGGCAAAGGAGCTTGAACATGGTCCACAGCCGTGGCACATACTCACTTCTCTGGCACTGGGCCAGCCCCATAAATCCTTTGTGGAGAAGGGGGTCTCTGCCACACATTAAGACATGTGCTCACTAGCCTATCCATTGGCCCCCTCACTTACTTGCTTCCATGCATGCCAGCCTTGAGTACACACGCACACACACACACACACACACATACACGCATTGTTCCGTCAGAGTGCTGGCTTTAGTCAGATGTCTATCTTCCCCATCTTTCCTCTTAAACTCCCAAGCTTCCAGGCTCCACTGTCACACTCCTGATGCCAAGGAAAGCCCATATAAGAGATGTCAGCTGGAGAGGCAAACTCCTGGCCCAGATTGCTGTAGTCAACACTCACCAGTGCATGTTGACGCTGCCCAAGAGCAGGTGTTCCAAGAAGGTGGATGCAGGACATTGTCATATGCCTGCAGTAGACCCTGTACCTCATCCTGTTCAGTTTCCAGGATAGGAGGAGCCCCACTCTTGCACATGTAAGTTCTGGCCCTGGTCTGGGCATCTGTGGCCCTGAGCCTATGGGCTCTGAACTAGTATTCCCACATGACTGTGATCAGCTGCTCTCCTAAGATTCCACGGTGTGCCCCAACCCCCTGCATTCACACAACGTATCTACCTGGACTCCTAACTAAACTCTCTTACATCTTCACATTATCTCTGAAATTCCAGACATTTGAGGTTGTGACTCCTGAACTGGACAGCTAACTGCTAAGGTCACTTCAAGCTCACAGATTCTCTGCTGTCATTTTTTTTAATTCCCAAAGTAAAGGTTTAGCTTTCCCAGACAGAGTGACCATTTTATGCTGATTTATAAGAATACGTGTGGCTTAAGGTCTTGTCCTTGCCAATCTGGCTTTGACTTTTTGTTTTTTCAAAGTAGGATGGAAGAGCTTCTCGTAATGTGGCAGCATGCTGAACGTGCCTACCATTTGTAGGGCATATAAGTAGTTTTCGGGGAAATAAGGATGGATTTGCACTGATAATCTACTTTCTCTAACAGTCTGGTTTGAAATCTGTGCCACACATTGTCTAGAAAGATTATAGACTAGGGTCTTCTTTATGAACCCGAAATAGAGTTGAGTTATTCATCAGCCACAGAAAGGAACTTCTGACTGTAGCTCCTTTTACATAGTATGCTTACCATGTGCTCTTGATCTAGAATCTGGAATGAGAGAATCACATAGATCTGTTCAAAATATGCATATGCTTTTGCATTTACTTCTAGCTACATGATGTCTAATGGCTATAAGCCAGCTCCTTTGGATTTGTCTGATGTGAAGCTATTACCTCCTCAAGAAATTTTAGTGGATAAGCTTGCAGAAAATGCACACAACGTTTGGGCAAAAGATAGAATCAAACAAGGATGGACCTATGGCATCCAACAGGTGAGAAGTACTGGGTCAGGTATGCTGGGAAAGTGAGGAGATATGATCATCCATCAAAATGCCATTTTGCTTTAGAGGCCGTTAGAGTGGAGGATGATGGTTGCCCTTGCACTCTCTCTCTCTCGTACTGCAGTATGTTTGTTTATAGAATCACAGGCTGGATAGAATTTGTCATGGCCATATTGATTCCAGGCATAATTCAGATTTTGCTGAAATAGATAGGTTTAACTTTCCTTTTTCTTAGGGACTCATTTATATACACCCATGACCTATACTTTATCTCACTCTCTGTCATGCTGCTTGCATTGTGGAGAGTTGAGCTTTCATGCTCTCTCCAAGGCCAAGGAAAGGAACAAATGAGCATCATAGGTCAGAAGTATTTCTGGGATGGGTGGTATAAACAAATCAGTGTCAAAAGTCAGCAGTATTTCTGGAATGGTCCCACATATTTACCAGTGAGTGTGAAAAGAAGAGGAAACTAGCCCAAGAAAGGGGCAAACCAGCCTGCCCAGAATTCTGTGCCCCTTACTTCAGTCCTTTGAGCCAAAGATTCCTGGACAGAGTTCCTGCTTTGAGCAGGAAACATTCTAACAGTGTGGTCACAGCAAAGAATCAAGCAGAGTTTAAAGCCAGGGGTCAGTCCCAAATCATCTAACTCACCTCTTTCTTTAAAATGTTTACTTCAGCTTAGCAACTACCAGTGGTAGGGGGGTAGTCCCAGGAAAATTTGAGGGTGGCTGCATGCACATGAGTTAATTACCTCATACCCAATCCTCCAATCCTGCATGTATCTGGAATCCAAGAAGAATGCAGCTGAGGAAACCTTGGAAGGGAGGATGAGTAAGTTCAAACAATGTGTCATACAAACTAGCTCACGCAACTTCTGCAGTCCTCCTTACTGTCTGTTCAGTCCTTCCAAGGAACTGAGAAGGACTCTACTCCAGATGTGTACCTTTTGCAATGAAATGGACCTGCTCTGGCTCAGATGTTTCTCTATGAAGTCTTGTTAAGAGGCAGTTGTGAGGAGGCTCTTGCAGTTTTAATCATGCCAAGAATTTCCATAGGGGAATAGTTATGCAAATCCCATCTGCCCTGCCTTGAGAATGGAGGCTTCTAACCAATTCTGTGACACTTCATTTTATTTGCAAGCTAGCATTATTAAAATGTGTTTTTTAATGCTAGCTTTAAGCATTAGTAAAATTTTTCCATTTATACTCATTTAATCCCAAAGAGAAGTAGCAAATGTGTACATTGCTAAATATCAAGGCACTTAAGGAAGAGCTAATAACTGAGTATGAGCCAGCCAGGCAGCCAGGAATATGTGAGTGGGATGAGCTATTTGTAAGGTTGACATGTGTTTTCTTGGCACCTCTTTCCTCTGGCTTCACATAGGATTTGAAGAACAAAAGAAATCCCCGTCTGGTGCCATACACATTGCTGGATGAGCGTACCAAGAAGTCAAACAGGGACAGCCTGCGGGAAGCTGTTAGGACGTTTGTTGGTTATGGGTATAACATTGAGCCATCAGACCAAGAGCTAGGTAATAAGCTGGGATTGTTCCTTCTGGGCCCAGTTTACCAAACAGGCCCTCTTCTGGGGAAATGCTAATTTAAATAGATCTAATCCATATGATTAGAAATGGTATTTTTTAATGGTATAGCTTTTAAAGGGGGAGGGGACTGTGTTTGATAAAAATCATCATTTCATTAATGCTTCTTCGATGAACATGTCTGTGACCCAACCCCCAGGGAATACATTATCTTCCAAGGAAGCTAAGCTTTTCAGAATACCTGATGGTAAAACCAAGTCACCCTTATCTCTCTGATTTTCTAAACACGTAAATATAAGCTTACTTTTTTTTTTTTTTTTTGCGGTACTGGGGATTGAACTCAGAGGCATTCTACCTCCGAGCTATACCCCAGCCTTATTTTTTTTTTATTCTTTATTTTGAAACCGAGTCTCACTAAGTTGTGGAGTGCCTCACTAGGTAGCTGAGGCTGGCCGAGAACCTGGATCCTCCGGTCTCAGCCTCCCGAATGCTGGGATTACAAGCGTGCGCCACCACGCCCGGCTATAAGCTTACTTTTGAACAAAGTAATCACATCTCCAAGTTAAATTCTAGTGCTGACTAGAATTATAATTGATGAATATGTCACTGTCATCCCTCTGGCATTGGCTCTGTGACCTTGAATAAGTGATTACACCCTTCTTAGCCTTAATTTTTTTTTTTTACTCTAAAGATAATGTTATTGACCTCATAGGATTATTGTGAGGATAAAGTAAGACATGGTCTCTAAAGGATCTACAGGGTTATTATTCAGTAAATGTTATGATGTGATGATAGTCGTTATGCTGTAAACAGAATACTACATTGGATAATGGAAGATATCTCGCTGTCATAGTTAGGGTCAAATCTTTGGCAGATGCTACATAATCATTAAAAGCCTGTGTTCTCTCATTTCCTCCCACATCTTCTGCTTACCTTTCTTCTCATAGTAGCTGATCCAGCAGTGGAGAAAGTCAGCATAGACAAGATCCGATTTTTCCGGGTAGAGCGGTCCTATGCAGTGAGATCTGGGAAGTGGTATTTTGAGTTTGAAGTGGTGACCGGAGGAGACATGCGGGTCGGCTGGGCCAGGCCAGGCTGTCGGCCTGACATTGAGCTGGGGGCCGATGATCAAGCCTTTGTATTTGAAGGCAGCAGGGTGAGTCTGTATAGTATCCACATATCCTCAGCCCAAGTTTCCCTCTCTAAACGTTTCCCCAGAGACTGGAAGTACTGAGTAGATGTCTGAATCTTGGGCTTCAAAGTGAGTGGCTACCACCACTGGCCAATGGACATGAGTGAACATGGCCTAATGATTGTTTCTTTGCTCTTTGCTCTGGTGTACCCCAAATCCTTTTTCTAATCACCTCCATATCTACTCTTTCACTCAACCCCATCAACTCCACTGCAGAGAAGATTCATTGAACACTTTGCAGGTAGTATGTTGGGAATATTTCCAATTTGCCTTAGACTCCTGTTCATTTCCATAGCTTATTAGGAGTCAGGCACCCCAGGCCCCCTTTCCTGATGAGCCTTGTATGTCTCTATTTTACTCATCTGTAAGGCAGACCATGCTATCTTGTGAGTTATATTCATGGTTAGAGAGGTAAGTCCTCAAAGAAATCATGTACCAATTCCAGTTAGGAGATAGTGCTGCTGTGGCCATTTCTCCAGCAGCAAGAAGTTTCTAGGACCTCCATTTCTCTAAGCCCTGGGGTCTCATTTTGTAGGGCCAGCGTTGGCATCAAGGGAGCGGGTATTTCGGGAGAACCTGGCAGCCAGGAGATGTGGTTGGCTGTATGATTAACCTGGATGATGCCTCAATGATCTTCACACTGAATGGAGAACTGCTGATCACCAACAAAGGCTCTGAACTCGCCTTTGCTGACTATGAGATCGAGAACGGTAACTCTACTGCCCTCCCTGTCCCAACTCCATGGGGTCAAAGGTTAACCCAGGGAGAGTGAGTGCACCCTGCTACCTCCTTATTTGGGTACATTGACTATGTATATTTGAAGCTCTAATGGTAAAGATAATCCCATATACTATCATTTTTAAGGAATCAAGACAAATAATTGTGTGTGTAGCATAAATATAAATTCTGAACCAAGATGCTGTCCTCTAATTCCATGCCCCATGCCTTAGCATTTGAACATTCCCCAGATTTCCCAGTGCTATAAAGGAAATGCTAATTGTATATGGACTAGTGCCCTTGGCAGGAGAAAAAAAATCAGTGAATTAACGAATTATCCTTTTATTCTGATTTGAATCAGTCTGCATGTTTGTGTAATTGAACTTGATGCTTTGATGAGAACCATTAAAACACAAAAGTTAGACTTAGCTGTTCTCTTGAATGAAATATAATTTATTTTGGAATTCAAACACTCTGTGAAACCAAAGCAGAGTTGCACTTATTAATGGCCATGAGTAGACTGCAATCAGCACAGTGCTTCCAGCCACACAAAGAACAGTTAGAGCTTATTTCCTATGTACACCCCTATGTTAAGTGCACAAGGTTGTTGAAGCCCTGGATTACAAGTTGGTGGACAAGTTCCTGTCAAGCTATGTGGCTCTCAAGGAGTCTCTGTTTGACCTATCTTGGCTTTACTTACTTCATTTATTGGAAGTAAAGGGATAGATGGAATTTCCAATGTTCTTCCCAGATATTAAATGCTGTGACAATGACTTATTACCTGATGTGTGTGCACCCCAGTGCTCGGTGTTATGCCACCCTTCGTTTCATCACAAAGGAAGAGGAAGCTGCTCTGGTCAGAAGCCTGGCTCTCACCCTGCCTCCGCCCCCATGACATCTTAGTTAACTGTTTTTAACCTTTTAACTGTTTTTAACCTCCTTGGGTTTCATATCTCTCTCTGTAAATAATTGGGGTTTCTTGTAGCTCTGAGACTTTACAAAAAGAAGCAATCCCTGCCTGGAAAGTTAAAACTATCTAACTACATGAGTAGGAGAGAACTAGTATATGAAACCATGTATATATAATGTAAATGCTCTTTATTTAAAGAATGTTTTTAGTTTTGTAAATGGCCTTTACACTTTTTACAGGGACCTGTTATTTGTAATGTGCATATCCAATTGTACCTTTTAAGACCTTTAAAATTTTTTATAAAAACCAAATACTTGAGGAAATAGAAAGGTTATAACTAAATGTATTTTCCTAGACAGATAGGATGCTGAAAGCTAGATGGGGATCATATTTTAACACCTTCTGAAGTGGTTTATAAATCAAAGTTTTAGAGAAAGCATTCTATTTGGGGAGATACATGTGAAAGATGTTGGCAGGAGAAGGAGTGGTTTGTGTGCTGGATCAAGCAGAGGATAAGTGGTGCTGTAGGTGGACATCAAAGCAGCACAGAACCTTCAGATACTTCCCAGGCACCCACCTTCTGTGGTCCTCTCTCCTTAGGCCAGCGGGAAAAATGATGAACTGGGAGATCCAATGAAAAGCTCCCTGGGATAGAAAGAATCCAATGACTTAGGATCTTTTTCTGTCTTCCGTGTTGTGTCAACTGAAAGATGTAACTTACCTTTAGCTTTTGGTTCAGCTATAAGAAGGAGATAAGGATCTTATATATTATACAGAGCAATAAGAACTTTGTAAAGTCCAAAGCTTTGATGTTCAAAATGTGGCCTACTTTGTTAGCAACACAGTATTTTTATCAGACCAGAATTAAAAAATTGCATGCTGATGAAAGACTTCTGGTGATGTGTATGCACCCTGAAGTATGAGAAGCCGTGGCATAAAGCAAATAGAAATACAAGTATTAATAGCAGTGGAAGGAACTCGTTTTCTGGTAGTAGAATAAATAAGATGAAAATAAGAAAAGGTGACTAATTTTGCAGTGCAGCAATTTATAAATAGCAAGGGACTACCACAGAAAGAATATTCTATAAGAATGGAATTTGAATTGAATGTTGAATAAAGAACATGCAATCTCTACCTCTAAGTAGAGTATGTTCCCATCAGAGGATGTAATGCAACCTTGATGTGTCATTAGGGAACTTCGTGAAAGTGTGGAGCAGTAGGAGGGTAGAAGGTTTGTGTCCGGAAATTTATAAATGCTGGAGCTGCAAGCTAGTGCACCGTAGGCTATAGCCTCAAATACCAAGATTCCATCTTCTCATTCAAAAAGGTATTGTCTACTTAGGGCCCACAACCCTTGCACTTCACCCTCTAGGAAATGAGAGGCTGCTACAGGATATGATCAGAAAAAAATGCTATAAAAGAGGGAGCTGTTTCAGGGTAGCTCTGCTTTCAGAGATCATTTGGGTTGTAAAAGAGATGCCTCATAGGCCTTTTGTGTACAAAGGCATGGTTTGACCTTCAGAATAACAAAGTCTATTATTTGAGAGCTGTTCTATAATAGAATTGTACGGTAATATGTTCGTACATTATGCTTTAGTATTGTATCACACTTTAATAACACAGAGACAAGATAATTGGGAGGCTTTTTCAGTTCTGTGATAGCTCAGGAGTTGGTGGAGGGCAGTTGAAAGGAAGCTGACATGCTATTCTTTGATAACAATAGCCCAGAGGCCTGGAATAACCATATAGCATCTCTCTGTTCTCTGCAGAAGAAGGAATGAGGTAGAAATTCTGGCTCGGAATTGTTAATAAAACCATTCGTTGAAAGTAAACATTGTATGTTGTATGCACCCCTCCGTATATGCTTACCCTGTGCTTACCCCGTGTGCTTGTTTTCTTCTGGTCACCAGCATGTCAGCCTTGATTCAAGCCGTTATCTCAGTGGAAGTCTTTGGCCCTTTGGGGGAAGGAATAGGGGAAGACATTAGAGTTTGTGCCTCTTTTGTTTTCTCCTCTGAGTTATTTATAAGTTGTCATCTCCATCTTCTTCTGCATCATGGGTGATATGCTCTTATCTGCCTCATTAGAATTTTCTAATCATTGTTTCCTGCCCTGGTCTCTAACCTGGATCATCACAGCTCTCATTGTTGTCACCTAAAGGTGTCTTGAAGCTCAGCAGCCTCCAAGTGAAAGCTTCACCATTAGCCTTCTCTTTTCCTCCATTTAAAGGAACAGAAGATAAAATCCTGAGCATCCTGCCAGACCTCAAGATGTGACATCTGGAAGTGGGTTTGGTGGGGTCCCCTGAGGAACATCCTGCCTCCTGTTATAACTTTAGTGCCTGTAGGAGAAGCATCCCAGGATGTTTCTGCCCATTGCCCTGTCTGAGTTTAATAGATACCCACCTCTGTTGACAGCTCTTCAGGAAGCAGAAAACAAAATATTTGCTGGAAGCATCACTGCCTTCTACACATGCACACACAGCTGTGTCAAGGGACCCCTGTCGTTCTCTTCCCAGATGGGGGCCTGTGTCTCAGAGAATGGTTGTGGCAGCGGAGCATGGTCTCCTTTCCTGTGTTTTCTCCAAGGGCTGGACCATCACAGCGCTGCTCCCAAACCTTGTCTTCTCAAGGTTTAGGAGGAAATGAAAAGGAATTAGTAAAACACTTGTTACAGGGTTGAAACTCAGAAATATCCCAAGAATGGTCTGTGGTCACCTAACTACCTCTCTCCAAGATCTGTTTTTTCCCCTACTGGAGGTGGTTCTCTTTCATATCTCTCTTCAGTGTGGAATGGATTGAAAATGGATCCAACATTTAGATCTTCTAAAGAACTGCTTTCTTTCCAAGCTTCCAAATTATTAAAAAAAAAAAAAAAGACCACCCTGATATGCCCCTTCCCAATCACAAAACCAGGATGAGGCCTTGTGATACCAAGTTTTTCAGAACCTGGTGCCCTTTACAAAATAGAAATGCATGTGCTCTTGCTTCTTCTTCCCTGGAACAATAACTCTATGTACATCTTGGCTCAAGATGATGTCATTTGCAGATTTTCTCCTCAAACCTCTTCAAAGATGTTAGCACAATCACATCTATTAGGCTACATGTAGGGAAGGGGTATTTCTTTTCCTTTTATTTTTCTGTCGCCTTCTCCAGTCTTATGTGAGGCTGTGGGTTAATTGAACTGCGTGCAAAGTGCAAGTCCTTGTCTATGCCAGTCAATATTTGTAGTGGTGCCATGTGACCTCACCAACGGGGTTCTTTTACCCAGGTCTGCTCCAGATAGGCATGCAGCCACCCTCTTCATCTATGGGGCCCAGAGTTCTTTGTGGTCATGGATCTGCAGCAGTCCAATCTAGGAGCAAACTGGTCAACTACAAGACATGGGAGAATTGTTAGTAAAGAGAGGGAAGAATTAGTCACAAAGCAAATTAGGTTAGATAAGTCCCCAGTACTTGCTCTGGAGTCCTGCTCAGGCAGCTTTTTTCACATACTGGCCCTGCAGTTTACCAGAGTTGAGCAAGTTCTTCAACTTTCTGAGTCCTGCTTCCCTCATCTGTTAAATGGGCATCATAGTGATAAATCTATGGGGTACTGACATTTAAAAAGTATTTGAGAAGTATTGCTTGTGTTTTTTTGGTATCTATAATGTAGAGTTATAAAGTTACATAAGGTGTTAATGCCTTAAGTAAGGCAGTTTTAGAAATGGAGAGATCATTAGCTGGAGCCTCTTGGCCAGGTGGAGGGAGCTGATTAAATGTATTGTTAGCACATATTCCCTGGGAGAAAGTTCTGGAGTCTTGAGAATTCATCTTCCCTCTCTGCCTTTCTGGATTATCTGTTTTCTGACTCAACGCCTGAGGTTTAGTTTCTCTTCTGCTGCTTTGCAGATCTCCTCCAGCAGTACTACTCACCTCCCAGGAGGCCCCAGCCCTCTGCCTACCATGACTCTCCCATCCCTGGTTCCTGTTGTCCTGCCTTTCCTCCTGCAGGGCTCAGCTCTCCCCTGCAGAGAAGGCTTCTGCCTCACAGGGACAGCACGTCACTCTGTAATGAGTACAGTCCTCGGCCCTGGGACATAACTGCTGTTGAAATCTGGGGTGTTCCTCCCCTGTAACATTCATTTCCTCTCCTGCACACTGACAGGCACCTGGCCTATGACTCAGGGTGTGAGATCTCAGCCCATCTTGTCACTCACCCTTCTGGTGACCTTGGTCAAGGCTTTTGGCTCCTTGAGACTTCAAGTTTATCCTCAGCGAAGTGCTCTCCCTTCTGTGATACTTAGTAATGATGAGGAACCCACATTCCTTAGAAAAAAGGCTTCATGCAAATTTTAATAATTTCCCCTTATTAAAAGTAGGTCTGAGACTAGGAAGTTATTCCTATGTCCCAATGCTGAACCCTTGTTTGGGGCTTCCCAGTCAGCCTTGTACACCTGCTGAACATTAAGTCCACCATTCAGGCTCATAAAGAAGAAAAGAGAAGAGATTTTCTTAATGCATCCTATTCTCTGTTCACATCAGGGCTACAATGCTTCAGGATTATGACTCCTAAATAAAACTACTATGCTGGTTATCCCTCCAGCAGTCGAGCCAAAACACTTGAGAGTAGATGGTTTACAGCAAAACATTCACACTTTCGTATTCCATTCCTTGTCCTCATTTCCATAAGTTCCTTGAGACCGGAACCATTTCTTCTTCCTTCACATCGTTTCATAACTCATTCTAGAGTTCTCTGTCCCAGTGGGGACCCAGGAAAGTTTGCTGACAAACAACATTTATCCTACAGTATACTTGGGTTTCCAAGGATTACTTATTTATTTAAAATAAAAATGTTTCTAAAAAAGAGATGGTTTAATCTATCATAGCTGTTGGCACAAAAAAAATGCCAATCCACATGAGAGGAGATCTGGGGTCTCACTCCTTGGTGGCCCTGAGAAGAAGCTCATTGTCAGCCATCACTGTCCTTCTACCAGGATTGCATGAAAGTTCTCTCTTATTTAGAGAGAACTTATGTATTAACTTATGTATTATTTAGAGAGACCTTACGTATTAAACACATCTGTGACCTAAATGAGTTCATAGTTTCTAAAATCAACCACTTGGTTTATGAGAGATTTACTTCTTGCTTATGTGACTTGCTATCTGCACAGAAGCTTCCTGGCTTAGGTAATGGTTTATATGCACTCTAGAAGGAGCACACCTTGGCCTTCATGTCTGTGAAGGAAAGTGCTCACTGTTGAATGTAAATGCTCCCTAAACTGGCCTTTAAATCTCCCCTGGGAGGAAAAATGGACTATCCTAGTCCTCTCCTAGAAAATGGCCCTTTCCTAGGAGTGGGGCCCGTTTTCTTTGGGGTGTGCCAACCCCAGCTTTAGCCAGCAGCCTCAGAGCATTTTCTTCCTTTCGGAGCACTCACTGCAGCCTCTGCTGTCCACCAGCCGCCTGCCTCTCACATCCTCCCAAATCCAAGATAATTAGAGCTTTCCCAGCTTCGCTGATTTGTTGGCCCACAATTATGATTTATAAATAACCCACAAACAAGAATGCCAAACAACTTGAACTTCTGCTTTGGTCTACTCTGAATGGTAATTTTAAATATGATCTGGGTACAGAAGTGAGCTTGGAGGGATGAAAAGAAGGAGCTGTAGGAAGGAAGGAGTTTCTTAAAACTCTCCTGCTTAGGTTGGAAGGCTGACATTGGGCCAGAAGGGTGAGAGTATGCATACAGCAGGACCATCATACTGACACTTAGAACCATACTCTCAAAATGAGAAGGACCGCTGGACCTCTCCTTTCATTGACAAGGAGACTGGAGCACAGAAATGTTGGGCAATTTGCACCAAGTTGTTCTTTTTTAAAGTAAATTTTATTGTGCATATCTAAGGTATGCAACATAATGTCATAAGACATATAAAAGGTTACTATGGTAAAGAAATTAACCTATGCATTATCTCACTTACCCATTTTGTTTTTGTTTTTGTGGCAAAATCTCACCAAGTCATTCTTGACATTTGTTGTGTTTTGTTTGGGGTAGTATTTAAAATTTCTGAGGGCCTAAGATCAATTTTAAATGAGGCAGAGTTAAAGAATTTCACTTTTTCTGTTACTGTTTTACTTTTCCAGTTGATGTTGGTTTGCATTTTAAGAATAATCTTGGCGGGATGGTTGTTTTCCCCAAATTGGTTTGAACCAAATTCACTTTTCTTTCCCACATACCAATGCAGTGGTAGTCTCCAAGTGGCCTCCAGTCTTTGACAGTATGCACCAGGAAGAAAGACAAAGGCTTGCATCCCCTCTTTCCTACTGGGACTCAAAAGCCCTTCAGGAACCAACGGCCAGGCTTCCTGGCAGCTTCTCAGGGTGGTGCCCATAGGCTGCAGCAGGATTCTCTTTATTCTGCAGGCTTTGTGCCCATCTGTTCTCTGGGGCTGTCTCAGATTGGCCGCATGAATCTTGGGACAGATGCCAGTACCTTCAAGTTTTATACCATGTGTGGACTCCAAGAGGGCTTTGAGCCTTTTGCTGTCAACATGAACCGAGATGTTGCGATGTGGTTCAGCAAGCGCCTCCCGACATTTGTCAATGTGCCAAAGGATCATCCGCACATAGAGGTAATCTTACACACCGCTGGTGGCCCTGGCAGGGAAGGCACTAAGCTCCCCTAATTCTCCTGTCAACAGGTGTCTGCTTACCTAAGTCCATGCCCTGGCTGCCTCCCAGCACCTCCCCAGGCCCTCTAAGCCACAGTTGCAGGCATATGAATCAGAGCAGCATGGTGGCATTTTAAAGGAAACAATAGCTAGCAGGTTGTTCCCTGAGCCTTTGGGCCATGGGATTTTCTTCAGACATTCCTATGCTAGTATTGTCATCCACAGACCTTAAACACTTTCTTCTAAAAGTTCAATTTCTGCATTCAAGATTATGTGTCCTGAATGTCTATGTGCTTATATGCTTATAACTTGATATCTCTTAGGCCCTAGGCCCTATTTAATTTGTGTGTGTGTGTGTGTGTGTGTGTGTCTGTGTGTGTCTGTGTATGTGTCTGTGTGTGTGTGTTCATTATTGTGGATTGAACCCAGGGGCATTCTAACCTCTAAGCTATATTCCCAGTCTTTTTTATTTTTTATTTTGAAACAGGGTCTCACTAAGTTACTGAGGGCCTTATTAAGTTGCTGAGGCTGGCCTCAAACCTGTGATCCTCCTTTCTCACCCTCCCAAGTACTAAGAGTACAAGCATGTGCCACCATGCCCTGCTTGGCCCTGTTTAATTTCTGTGGTACCATTTCCAAGATTTTATACTAAAGTGTGATCATTGGTGGTGACACCCACACCTATTAGGGGCACTAGGGGGAGCCTAAAGATAGTAAGGAGCCAAATTTGGGCTCTGGTTCCACATCCTCTGGCCTCTATTTTGCCATTGCTCACCATGGTTTTCCATGGTGGGTGTGGGGAGAAGAATGCCAATGGAAAGCCAAGCCAACTGGCTGGGATGCAGCACTCCCTGGGGCAGATTCAGTGTCTTGCTCCAGCCCATAAGTTCCCTTAACTCACCCTCCAGTCTGAATCCAGTAAGCATCAGCTCTTCATTTACAGTCTTAAATATCTGGACTTTTATTTCTCTGCTCCCTTCCTGACCATTACTTAAGAAAGGTGGCTCTGGAACTTTGGAAGGGCATGAAAACCCTTTGATAAACTAATAGAATCTAGACACCCTCCACTTAGAAAAAAAAAAAAAAAATAGAAACCACACGAACATGTAAGCACACTCATGGCCCTGAGGGTAAGAACTGTTTTCTAAAGGGCAAGGGGAAAAGAGCACATTATAAAAAAGTTATTGTTAGTCTCAGTTTACTTCCTCTGTCCACCTCATCTCCCCCCCCACACACACACACAAACACATTTCAAAAATCCAGCTTTAGTCTTTCCTTCCCAGCCTACCCCCTGCAATGTTTGTGCCAGAGGGAGCTTTAGCTCCCAGGTAGAGATAAGAACCCATCTAGGGATAGGGTGGAAGTGAAATATCTCCTCTTGAGTTTTGGGCTTTCTGTACCCTTTCCTTAGATATTCTCATGCCCAGTGACAAGAGGAATCACCAGAAAGATTTTCTTTTTAACCACTTGCCCCCTGATCAGCCTTTGTGGATGCAACACGATAGCACTCAGATACCATCTCCTTCTCTGTCATTCTCTACCCTTCACACCCCAGAGAACTTAATCAGCATGTACCTAAACCTCTGACTTCACCAGGTGCAATGGCACACACCTGTAATCCCAATATGTGGAAGGCTAAGACAAGAAGATCACAGGTTCCAGAACAGCTTCAGCAACTTAGCAAGACCCTGTTTCAGACTAAAAAATAAAAAGAGCTGAGGGTGTAGTTCAGAAGTTGAATGCCCCTGGATTCAATCCCTAATAACCAAGAGGGAGTGAGGGAGAGAGGGAAGGAAGAAGGAATTTCTGGTTTCTCCATCCAGGAGCAAATCTGTTCTATAGGACAAGGCCCAAGAAATAGCAAGAATCATAGTTAAGTTCTCACTAGTGATAGCATTTATAGCTTGTGGAGGCCTTGCCGTATGTTATTTATGTCAGTGAGAGGTGGAAGGACGGGGTCAAAGTCAAGCCCTCCGGCATGTCAGGGTAAGGACTGTGGTGTTTGCAGGTTGTGAGAATTGATGGCACCATGGATAGCCCTCCATGCCTCAAGGTGACCCACAAGACGTTCGGCACACAGAACAGCAATGCCAGCATGATCTACTGCCGGCTGAGCATGCCCGTTGAGTGCCACTCCTCCTTCAGCCACAGCCCCTGCCTGGACAGTGAGGCTTTCCAGAAACGGTAAGAGAGGCCTCCAGCTCTCAAAGGCATGCATTGTGTCTGCTCTGAGATGGCTTTTTGCTTTTCTTTTACTTTACCTCAGCACAAGAACACAGTGTACAGGACTCTCTTTGCTTTCAGTCAGGGAAAGTAATGAGGGTGTGTGCACACATGTGCATACGTGAACTTATATGGGGGTATCTCACGTAATAAAGGGTCTAGTCCAGCCAAATGGAGCCACGTCTCATGAGAAGCTCCTGCTCTTCTTGAGCTCTCGGGGCTCAAGCCTCCTCGCTGCCCACAATTGCATGTTTGGGGAATGAGAGGAATGTGAGTGCATGAGCTGGTGCAGTGGTTGCTACTGCCTTATGAAGTTAGAAGCTTCTTGAGGCACAGACTGCCTTCTTTGTATGCTTGTGGGCACTGCCCAGCCCTCCACCTGGGTGTCTCATGAGTAATGTGACTTCTTCCTTCCTGATAAGAAATATTTCCTTGAAGTCTTGTTTTTTGTCCCCCTCCCTTTGATACCTATTTTTAATTTCTGACATATGTCTGTCATCTGGACCAGTCTTGTCCAGGTCTCTTGTAGCATTTCACGGTTGACTAAGCTTTTAAACAAGTACTATTGCTTGAGGGAGCAGGATAACCTATTCCAAGGTGTCCCTGACTGTTATTGCAATCTCCCCATCCTTAACTTACCATCTGGGCTAAGAGACAACAATGGGAAGTCATAGCTCTGCCTTATAGTAGCAACTTACAAATGAACAAGTCCCAAGACCAAATTACAATCTCTTGTGTATAGAAAACAGCCAATTTCCTAAACTTGCTTTGATCATTAAAGGTAGATCAATTGCCTGTCAGAACTGTGGGATCCTCTATACAACTGAATAACTAAAGCATGGATTATCTTCCCCCCAGGAAACAGATGCAAGAAATACTCTCTCATACAACAACAGTAAGTAAATGTGCTCAATTGTGGTTTTAATTATTTGATTCTTTGCAGTGCCTGGTAATATGCCCCTTACAGCAAAGATCCATCTAGAGATCTTCTTTAATTGCCAATTACTGTCTTTTAATATACATCATGATGCTTCCAGAACACATCTGTGGCATTTCTCAAATGAGGGAAAGACAGATAGTCATTCAGTGCAGAGCAGAAGCTCTACCTGGAGCTCCTAATTGGGCAACATTGTGTACTTGTTGCCAATTTGCTACCAGGGACCCAACACTACCTTTCTGATTGAAGTGAGCATCAATTGGAGGGGTCTCAGTTAAATCTTTTGCTTGCTCCTTTGTGTAAGCTTTCATGACTTGGCTCCCCCATGTCTCTGAGCAATGCTGGTACAAAAATGTCGAGAGCAATCAAATGAGAAGGAGGAGAAGGAGGCCAGCCCAGACACAGAAGCTACTTTTGGTTCCTTTTCCATAGCTATACAATAATCAGTGATATCTCTGCATCTCTTTCTTTCTGTCTTGCTTCTTTAGCACCTGCCCCCCCCCTCAAAAAAAAAGTCTATGGAAGAAATGTGTTATCATTCCTTCTCTAAAGTTGTGATTCCCTAAAGTTATCCTGCAATATTGAACACATAGGTTAAAAATCATCAAGAACAAGATTCTTGCTGCAGCAAATCACACACTTACTATGCGCTGACCCCTGTGCTTGGCACATTGTGTCACCTTTCCATTCAATCTCCATTTAACTCATTTAAACTAATTTAATCAGCAATCCACAAAACAGGCAATACTATGCACAGACAGGACAAATGACTCCTCCAAGGTCACACAAAGAATAACTGACAGTGTCAAAATTCAAGTCTGAGTTTGTCTGGCTTGACCTTTTTTTATCTCCTGATCAAGAGAATTTGACAGACTACAAATAAGAGTTGCGTGGTTAAGAATAAATCTGCTCAGTCATAAAGAAAATGATGAAGCCATCACCTTCTTTGCTACTATAGCTCTGACTGTAACACCATGGTGTGCCTCACAAATTGTATGACCCTCACCAAGGACAGATGTCCTTCTCAGCATTACCTGTGGGTGGGCGTGATTGTCACACAAGCATGTTTCGCTAGGATATGGTGGTTTTTAATTGCAGCCTCTTTTTCAAGACTTCACAAAAACATAAACTCCTTGGACCTTCCTGTAGGAGTAGGAAGTAATAGGAGTGTTCTGACTATCTGCTGTCCTCTCCTTGAGAGAGGGACTGTGTAGGCACTCCCTGCAGCTCAGGTCTGCCTAGTGCCAGGAGGGGTTAGGGTTCTGTGCTGAGCATTCTAATTTGCTGCCACAGACTTCATCAACAGCATCTTCGGACTTCATCACCAGCACCATCTGGGCAATGGGTGGTAGATTAAGTGCTGGCTGCCCCAGGTGCTAAAGCAAAGCAGAAAAGAGGGAAATTAGGAAGTCAAAGCCTCGATCGGGCCCTCTGTCCAAGTCCAGAGCATAGTGCCCCTGTGCAACAGTGTGTGCTTCATAAAAGGGCCAAGCAGGCTGCTGCATTACTTCTGCCTCTCGACTACTACCACCCCCTACACCAGGGGCCACTCACTCCCCTCTGTTTTCCTTCTGCAGCAATGCTACTACGCCATCCGCATCTTTGCTGGACAGGACCCCTCCTGTGTCTGGGTCGGATGGGTGACTCCAGACTATCACTTGCACAGCGAAAAGTTTGACCTGAATAAAAACTGTACAGTGACCGTCACCCTGGGGGATGAAAGAGGCCGGGTCCATGAAAGGTAAGGGAGGCTCCCAAGAGGCAGGGTTAGTCATCGAGCTCCTTGCTTCCTCCCCTCAGCAGTCTATTCTCTTCTACCCCACCCCAAAAGAAGTGGCCATCCAGCCTGTCTTAAAAGGGGAACATGATGCCCAGGTTTAAAATCCTTAAATAAGTTGGGGGAGGGGGGGTTGTTATGACAGAGAAGAATGGTAGAGAAAATAGGGGTAATTATATCACATATCATGGCCAAGCATTATGGCACATACCTGTAACCTCAGAGGCTAAGACAGAAGGATTGCAGGTTCCAGGACAGCAACTTAGTGAGACCCTGTTTCAAAATAAAAAATAAAATAGGGATGAGGGTGTAGCTCAGAGGTAGAATGCCTCTGGGTTCGATCTCCAGAATCTCCTACTTCAAATCATGACACTGGGATGAGAGAAAGACAGACAGACAGACAGACAATTGGGCTCTGATGTTCCTTTCTTGATTTTGAGGCAGGCCCCAATTTCTACATCAGTAGGAGACAGAGAAAATCCCTGGGTACTTTGAGAGAAGTCAGTTCAGAAGAAATAAAAAGGTGTACCATATCATACAGCAACTAATATGCTCCGAATTCCCTCCTCCCAAAAGTTTGTAATAGATAAATGCATAAAGAATGTCAAAGAGACATAGAAAATTCATGAATAATAGTCACTGAATAGAAATTAGGGCTTTTTAGGGGAAGCATGTTTTAGACTCACCTGTATCTTCCCATTGTGTTGCCAGAAAAAGAATCTTCAGCCAGATATGCCTTAGAGGTGACTCAGGAGACTGTGCCTGGTGGTCCATGTTCCCCATCTGTGTGAGCTAGCAGAGCTTGTTCCCCATACAACCCATATAGAGATATCCTAGGTTCTTTCTCAGGCTGGCCTTTCCTCCCTACAAAGTCAGGAACATTTTGGAGTCAGTATTCTTTATATAGTAGTGACTCATCAAAGCCTGATGGCCAGAGGTCACAGTCACTGTCAAGAGGGACCATGTGGACAGAGGCTCCGAAAGAAAATTTGTATCCTTACTAGGTTTAAAACTAGGTCCCAGTACTTATTAGCAGTGCAACCTTGGATCAGTCACATAACTACTCTAGACCTCTATTTCCTCATCTATAAAATGAGAATAAGTCAGATGTGGTGGTACAGGCCTGTGATCCTAGTATTTAAGAGGCTGAGACAGAGGATCACAGGTTCAAGACCAGCCTCAGCAACTTAGTGAGACTCTCAGCATCCTAGCAAGACCCTGTTTCAAAACAAAACGACTACAACAAAATTTAAAAGGCTAGGAGTATCACTGGTGCACACTGGGAAGATACAGATATGTCTAAAGCATGTTTATAATCCCATGGCATTTTGTGGGGGCTGAGTAATTCATAGGAAAATGCTGAAGACATATCCTCGCCTCAAGCACTCAATAATGTTAACTCTGTTATTATTGCTGTTATTGAATGTCCATCATGTTGTAGGAATCAGAATAGATATTTTAAGCAACATACGGCTTGGGTTAGAAAGAAGATATGTGAGAACAATTGACCAATTCAGGTTTTTGCTCTTCAGCCAGAAGAACAAAGGTTGAAATGCCCATCACCTTTGGGTTTACAGCTCCTGTTGGTCAGCCCTGATGTACCAAATAGACTACTCGATTTATCTGGGCCTCACTGACCACGTTTATTGTAAAAATTAACTGACATGTTAGCACCTAGAGCAAGACCTAGTGTGTGGTAGACACTCAATAATTCTTAGTTCTCTGTCCTACATAATAAGCAATAAACACAGGGTCGATGTTCAGATGTTTCAGGGCATTTTTAATTTGGGACTTTAAAATATGTCCAAAGCCTGCTGCTTTACCTCCACAGAGCTCCAATCCATTATTAATTGAATTCTGTATTAGTAACCAATATATTAGTAATTTAATCACTAAGAAGCAATAATAGCAAGGCCGCAATTTGACCTTTATGGAAATCTGACAGTGGCTGTAACTTTTTGGAAGAAGCAATTTGCACCAGTCCCTGTCTGAGGGGTGTTCATGCTGAAGAAGCAGCCCTATCATGGTTACCCAGAGGAGAGGAGATTAGGAGAGGAGAGAGGAGATGAATGTGTGACAGCAAAGAGATTCCCACCCCCAGGGGAAAGCAATGAACTTCTTGAGCCAGAAGGAATCTTGGAGAATCCTAATAGAACTCTTGGCTTTCAAATGAGAATGCAGCCCAGAGAGGTAAAGCAGTGTTAAAAGTATGGAATGTTCTGGGCCTCTCCCCTGCACATGATGAACACACTGTCCCTGCTCTCCATGCAGCTGAGGGCCACGACAGGAATCCATGCTGGATCACATCATATTGACCTTAGAATGCTTGAAGGGGCTGCTCTTGCTTCAAGTACAGAGTCCGTCTCTCATACCAAGAAAAGTCACGCTATGTTCCTTCAAGGGACCGTGTCCCTCGGATGTTGTACTCCAGAATGGGCTAGGAGGAGACAGAGTTCACTGCCTCTTGCCATAGCCCATCACGAGGGCTCTGGGAATCACCTCAGCCACTGCACATTTCCAGAGCTCGCCCAGGGCCTGGAATCTTACAATTAAGGGATCAGGCTTTGGAGCCGCTAAGTCTTTTTGTTGTTGTTGTTGTTTATTAGAACTTACTTTTAAGTGTGAATGCCTGTAATGGAGTTCAACATTCTGGGGCTGGTAGAGTAGCTAGTGAGAAGCACCTGAGTTGGTGATTAGGCAGTGGAGCAGGATGTTGACCTCCAAAGAGCTGGGAAGGTCGAAGTAGTATAGGTCTGGGAGGCAAAGGGCATCAGAGACAAACTTGACCTACTCTGCAAGTCTTTTCCAGCCAATTCTATCATCCTAAAGAATATGGGCCAGAGTTTGCAAGTGATTTATAGCTTTTACTCTGTTTACAAGACTAGAATTCCGAACCCAGCTTTTTATTTCTGCCTCTTATAGCTAATTCGTGTATAAGTTTACCTCAGATGGCCATCCTCTCTGTCCCTTAATTTCCCATCTCTGATATGGGAATACTACCATTCTCATCATCTGTCTTGCAAATGTGAATGGATATTGAGTTAGGAATCAGTTACCTGAACACCAGACTCTGTGGAAAGAGGTAGCCAACTGGATTGCCACATCCCTAAACAGAGTGGCTCATGCCTGAATGAATAAAGTTGAGGCTAAGTGAATTCGTTCAAGAAAAGATGACTTGGGGTTGGTCAGAAAGCTTCACAGAGAGGCTTCTGGAGCATTTTGCTTCTTATGTCTGGATAGCAAACCACCCAGTCCAGAGTCTTCTCTCTCTCTCTCTCTCTGGCTCCCAGTGTGAAACGAAGCAATTGCTACATGGTCTGGGGTGGAGACATTGTGGCCAGCTCCCAAAGATCAAGTCGGAGCAACGTGGACCTGGAGATTGGCTGCCTTGTGGATCTGGCAATGGGCATGTTGTCCTTCTCGGCCAATGGGAAAGAACTTGGCACCTGCTACCAGGTAGAGGCGGCTTCTATGGCTGAGCAGTATCATCCCAGTCCTGGTGTTTGTGGCTGTGTTCCTTATTCTTTTCTGTATTCAGTGTCTTTATCACAGCCTAACCAGTTGATAAGGCTATGTGGCTCATGAGACATTTAGGACAACAAATAAACAAGAACAAAGTGACTTTATTTTGTATTGAGAATAAATGAGAAATCATATTTATTGGTTGATAAGATATGCTGGTCATCTTTCTAGAGTAAGAATAGTCTTTTCTTAGTGACACATTTTAAAAGGTTATTTGTTTATTTCACAATTACTTCTCTGCCACTTTTATGTTATGTAGTATAGCAGATGCAAAATTTAAAAGGTGAACAGAAATACTTTTCTCTTCAAGAAGCTTCTACTAAAATAGAAACCTATAACAACTGTATTAACTTTAAAAAAAGCTTATTCATATTCCCTTTGGATACCTTACATGATCCTTTAAAATGTATTGAAGTTATCTGTTTTCCTATTTCATGGACTGTTAACTTCTACAGAACTACACAGGAACACCTTTAGTTATACACACGTAAGTTTACCTGTCATTAACCACAAAAGGCCTCATCTTTTCATCCTTGATGACCTGGTGAGATTGTAAAAATGCCACATATCATATCTTCCTCTTAATGTTTTGTAATGAATACAAGCACAGCAAAAATATGGAGAAATATCTCAGAAACAAACCTGTCTAACCAAGTGCTGCTCAGGTTATTTGGCCAAGAAATGGATTTTATTTAATAATTAGTGTGGAAAACAAGAAAAAAAATTAGTAAAATTCTATGAACCTAGAGTTCATACCATGGGAAATGCTAAAAAGTTAAATTTCTGTATTAAACATTCTTGACACTCCAAAGATGCAATGGAGACTCACATGTATGTGTAAAAAAAAAGTCTTACACAGGTTGAGAGAAGGAAAGGCTTTCTCTCATCCTCTCATCAAGAGCAGTCAGGAAAGTATTCATTAAAAAGTCTTGGTTGTTGTTGCGGTGGTGGTGGTGGTGATGGTTGAGAGGTAGAGCAAGCATGGTTCTAAGTTGAACAAATGCCCCAAGAAGCATTTTGGAGAGAGGGAAGCATAAGGTGTGTTTGAAGATCATTGAACCAGAATAGCATGGGGCTTTTATGATCGATGGTGAGAAATTCATTTGGAAAGATAGGGAGATACACAGATAGAAAATGAGGAGCTATTAAACATTTTTGAGCCAAAGGGTGGCATGCAGTGCTGAAGGAAGCAACCATCTTCCAGGGTCACCAGCTTAGCTAACTATAGCAGATGAAGTATTTTGCCATATATAATGAATAATGTCCTGATTCTTCAATCAGCCCCAGGTTACAGCCCCCATGCTGAAAAGCCTCTTGACAGTCAACTCTCTGGCCTGTCAAGATGGGGTGAGGTAAGGAACAGACAAAGCAGCCTCTCTGAGTCTGAAAGGTCCATTCGCCGAGAATGACGGACCACCCCTTGCTGGGGGCCAGAGGTGACTACTTGCCTCTGCAGCATCTCCTGCGGTGTGTGATGCTTCCTGCCATGCCTCCTTCTCCTGTGGGGAAGAGTAGATCATCAGCACTTGGCAAGCTTGGTCCAGCAGCTGAGGCCCAACCAGCCATTTCTAGAAAGAGGCATTTACAAAGCTAGGCTTCTAGGCAGAAAGTAAAGCACTCTCTTTCTAGTGCTTTCTCACAGTTCTCCCTCCCCCAGCCTCAAGTCCCTCGAGGAAATGTTTTATATACATTCCTGCCGTCCTTCAGAATCCATTAGCTTTTTCCCATTAACTTCTGAAAGGAGTTGAACAGAAGGGTCCTCCCCAAGCTACAGAGAACTCTAGAGCGTTTAATAATTTTCAAACCTAGTCGGGCTTTGGAGATCCATAAACATTAACGAATTTTTTAAAAAAAATAAAACATGGCATTCACAACAGCAGTGATTGCCTGCCTCAGGGAAGAGACCATGACGTGGAGGAGATGGTACAACCAGGAGGAGGGCACTGCGGCAGCTGCATCTCGTCTTCCATGGGGTTCCTCTGTGACATGGGCTAGACAACTGTCCTCTTTGAGCTGGGCATTGGCACTCTGCTTTTCTCTACTCCATGCACATAAATCCTGCTTACTCTTCTCAGTGGCCCCACTCTTGTCTCCCGCCATAAGAAACTCTGCTGGGAGTTGGGAGAGTGCCAATGTCCAACGAGACAGTAATATGTCCAGCCATGCATCTGGTCCCTGGCAGTGGGATCATTATTATTCTACAGCTGTAGCCATTTTCATCTTTCAATTATCTCAAGAAGAACCGGCCAGCAATATTTATACACTGGCCCTTTCAATTCAGAAAGGACCAGTAACCAAAATAATGAAAGAATTCTCTCAAACAATGTTTCTAGACCTCCCCATTAAAATACTGCGATGCAATTTGAAAACCCTTTTCTGTCCCACTTAATGCAATCAGCAGAGAAATGAGAACCAAAATGTACATTCGAGAGATACTCCTCTGTGATTACCACGCCAGCCACACACCTCGAAGGACGGCGCCAGCTGTGTGGGTCAGACTTACCAGAGGGCTTAGCTTTCGATTCTGGCCCTATTCTCTTCTGCCCTGACCGTCACACATGATTAGAAACAGAATAACTATTACCACAAGTACAAAATAGATCAGACAATGATAAAAGGAACCTTAACTACAAAAGGAAAAGGCCAATGGCGAGTCCCAGCAGCTGTGGGTCCCTTCTCAATGCTCATTCCCTTGGAATGGAAACTCCTAGCCCAGCAGGTGGGCTCTGAATGCAAAGGTCACCTCTCCTGTTCGCTGTGCATGGAATAGCACCTGACTCCCCTGATGAGTGCTTGCTAAGTGTTTGTTGTCAGACTAACTGACTTGGCTGGGAAATCATTTGTCTCCACTTTTTATCGCTGCCTAATGAGTTGCCACAGAATTAGAATCTCAAAACAACCTGTGTCTAATATTCCACAGGTCTCCTGGCTTGCCTGGGTACTCAGGGTCTCACAAGGCCAGTTAAGCTGTCTGCCAGGCTGAGCCATAAGAATTCATCTCTGAGCTTGTTCAAATTGTTGGCAGTACTCAAGGCTTCCCATTGTAGGTCTCATGTTCTGAGATCCTGGGACCTTGCTGGCCATCCACCAGGGCTGCTCTCTGCTCCCAGAGGAGCCCCACATTCCTCTTCATGTGCCCCTCCTCCATTTTCAAAGCCACGAAGGGCACATCTAGGTCTTTCCAGGCTCCAGATCTCTGACTTTCCCTTCTGCCCCAGCAAGAGATGACTCTGCTTGCAAAGGACCCCTGTGTGGTCAGATGATGCCAATGAGGTTCATCTATCTTCAGTTCAGCCAGATAACAGCTCTATTTACATTTGCAGGATCCCTTTGGCCACATAACACAATTATAGGAATAACACCAGGGTCTTGCAAGCCTTCTAGAATTTGGCTTACCATACCACCAATACCCTCATGAGTCCACATTTGCATTTCTTTTACTTACTGAACTCTCCTTTGCTCATCATGGTGGGAGTGTGCTCTGCCTGGTAGAAGTAAAACTATCCTAGGACATCCTAGGACCCCTCTGCAGTGGTTGTGGAAAAGAGGGCCTTGGAGGTTGGTTGAGCAGTTTATGAAGTTTAAAGAAACCAGGCCCGAGAGACCTGAAAGCATACCCCCTTCTCCATGCTGTCCCTCCCAGACAGGTGTGATTTAGGCCTGTAGAGGAAGCCTTCGGATGAACCCGCTTATCTCTCCCCAACATGACAGACTTGTGCTTATCATACTGGTCCAGATGAGGTTTTTTTCAGCCACCAGAGCTCTACTCACTGAGATTACAGTGCCAATTGTTCCAGATATCACACGCTGGGAATTTTAGAAATCTGGAGGCCAGTCTGTAGAGACAGTCCCTGCCTTATGGCCCCAATCATAAGAGAATCAAATCAGAATTTCCTACTTGTATCTCTTACTCCTATAAACCCAGGGCTGCCACAAGCAGATACATAATAGGTACTAAATGATTATTTGTTGAGGGTCTTTTACAAAGCTCATTTTAGGCATAGCCATGTGTTTTAAGAGTCTGCCCTCACATTTCATTTTGGTTTAGAGACATTTGTCTCTTCATATCATCCATGGGTACCTAAAACATCAGGTATATGCCAAATGTTTACACCCAAAATGTGAGTCTACTGCCATATACTAGGGACTGAGTCTAGAGTTTAACTAGTCTATCCTGTTTCATCATGAGCAAATGATAGCACTGGATCATGCAGTCATTTAAGTCATAGCCACAGAAATATATGCTTTCATTATTCTATTTCTAAATACATTTAAAGGAAGACTGAAGCAAATACTCTGACAAAGAAAACTCACTATATTCAATTTCTATTATCACATAAAAATTTACCACAAACAGTGGCTTAAAATGACATGCACTTATTATCTCTCTGTAGGTCACAAGTCTGGCACAATTAAGCAGGTCCTCTGCTCAGGGTCTCACAGGCCTACAATGCCCAGGTGTTAGCTAAGCTCTGTTCCCCTTTGGAGCTCAGTGTTCTCTTCCAAGCTCATGTGATTATTGGCAGAATTCAGTTGCCTATATTTGTAGAACTGAGGTTCATTTGCATGCTGGCTACAGCCAGGGAGCACTCTCAGTCCCTTGAGATGCCCCTGGAATTACCTGTCCTATGCCCCCCTTACAGCATGGCAGCTACTTCTCAAAGGCCAACTAGAGACCCTTTCTCTGAAGTTTTGTGGTCTTATACAACATAATCTAATCAAAGGAGCAACAGTCCCCACACCTAAGCCACAGTCTTTTTGCTAAAAACAAAACTCATGTTCTAGAGAAGAAGACAAGACAATGGGATAATTCAGTGTTAACATATGTCCAATATATCCCCATCCCCTAATTTGTCAGCAGGCAGAATTTCAAAAATTTTCTAATGTCTACATTTTCTTAAAGGCAAAGGGCTTCCAATGGTGGAGTTAAAGCCTCAGTGTGTGAGTAGACTTCCTGTCTTCTCCATGTTCTTCCAGAGACCCTCTTGGAAACTCTGTAGAACAGGGTCTGCTCTGAGTCATCTCATACATCAAAATGAGCAAATGATAAGTAGAGACCCTGATGTCATAATTAAATAAATCTACATTTCCTTATTTAAGCTTATCTAAGATGCAAGTGGCAGACAGTCAGTGAACCTTGAGGCCTTTAACATAAGCGCTAGAACTGCAGAGTGAGAAAAGGGTAAAGGAAAGTCCAGAGGAACCCAGGGAGAAGGGGAGGTTTGAGAGAGACTCGGGCTCTGGAGACAGCCTCTTCATGTTATTCCAGTAGAGTACCTCATGGTCTCTGCCCACAGAGCAGCAGATCTCAACAAGGAGTACTTCTCCCCAGGGGGCATTGGCAATGTCAGGAGACCTTGATGGTTGTCACAATTGCAATGAGGAGGGGACAGGGATGCTGCTCAATGTCCTGCAGTGCATGGGACAGCCCCACAACACAAAGTCACCAAGCCCAAAATGTCAGTAGGACCGCGGTTGAGAAACCTCACTGCAAAGTCCCCCTGGCCTTGCCTGACCACTATCAGTCGGCCTTCAGATACAATCCTGACTCACTGCCCGCCATCAGCCAGCCTCTCCCCTGGGCAGGCATGATGAATGATGCTCAGTGAAGAGTCAGCACGTCATGTTATTCAGCAGCCAGCAGCAGACATCGCCTTTAGTGGCAAGTTAGTAGCTCCTTGCCTACGACTGTTCTTTTGAATGCTAGAGAAGGCTGCTGGCTGCAGGTGCTTGAGAGAGGAATAAAAGAAGGGATGTGAGATTGTTTAGCCCACAGTACAGGGAGTGTTCAACGTAGCAATGACAATCTCCATTAAGAGGAGATTAACGTAAATTATTATGTTAATAACATAGTTAATAACAACATAATTCTTATGTTAACCCCAGGTCTCTGAGAATTCCTGAGCAGTGGGGAATGGCTAGTCAGCTAGCTGTCTTCTTTCCCCTGAAATTAAAATGAGAGCATTGCATTGATTGAAACACACAATGCTTTAACAAGCTCTGGTTTTATAGCTCTGGGCAATCCTTTCAATTCATTTTGGTTTCCAGGTGGAGCCCAATACCAAGGTGTTTCCAGCAGTCTTTCTGCAGCCAACAAGCACTTCTTTGTTTCAGTTTGAACTTGGGAAGTTGAAGGTATTTACCTGTCCCTTCATCTAATAGCCTAACTAGAGAAAGCAGCATTGACTTTGTGTGTGTATGTGTGTATATGTGTTACTAGGGATTGAGCCCAGGGACATTCTATCTCCAAGCCATACCCCCAGCCCAATTTTATTTTCTGTTTTGAAGCAGGGTCCGCTAGATTGCTGAAAGCCTCACTACTTGCTGAGGCTGACTTCGAACCTGCAATCCTCCTGTCTCAGCCTCCCAAGTACTGTGATTACAGGTGTGTGCCACCACACCTGGCTAGCTTTGACCATTAAGGGGAAAATTCCAGACCTCAGAAGACAGGAGAAGTTTCTCACTTCTCATTTGTCTCACCCTTCCCACCCTTAGGACCCTACATTTGCCTATGAAATTCAGATCATAGAATATATATTCTCATTTTCTCCTTCTCCCACCTCTTTGGAGTGTTGAATTAATCGTTGCTCAAATAACCCATTCTGTAAGGTCCTAATTAATGCTGGCAAAGCCCTTAGAGATTCCCTGGACACCTATGTCTCTCTTTAATTTACACCAACCATATTGGTTATCATGGGCCAGGTGCATGATTCAGCAACTGAGAATTTCCATATCGCATGTGTGTTTTCTTCTCTGATGCCTCTTCACCTTGTCCCAGAATGCAATGCCCTTGTCTGCGGCCATATTTAAGAGTGAGGAGAAGAACCCAGTCCCGCAGTGTCCACCTCGGCTAGACGTCCAAACCATCCAACCTGTGCTGTGGAGCCGCATGCCCAACAGCTTCCTGAAAGTGGAGACAGAGCGGGTGAGCGAGCGCCATGGCTGGGTGGTGCAGTGCCTGGAGCCCCTGCAGATGATGGCGCTCCACATCCCTGAGGAGAACAGGTACTGGAGGGGCCCACAGAAGAAGAGCAGGCTTGGGAGGCAGGTGAGGCAGGGCTGGGCTGGCCAGGAAAGGAATAGCGAGCATCTTTATTGGACCTTGCTCCCTCTCAAGGTGATTGGTGGTTTCCCCAACACTTCAGCATCTGCTCTTTCTTTTTTACACTTTCATTGTCCCCTCAGAAACAGCAGGAAACGTACTATCATGTGCCTGCTGTGGGCCCTTCACTGTACCTGCTAGTGCCTGGGATCTGGGAACATTTCTATACCTGTAATTAAAAACCAAGTGATCCTGAAATATGCATTTTTTTTTTTAAATAAGAATGAGGCATACCTAGCTTGACTTAGTGAACCAGGACTCAGGCCCTTGTTAAGAGGTTCTCTTAGATCATGGCCTGGGCTTGGTCCCAGTGCTATTGCTCTCTGGTTGCGTGGTCTTGGGTAAGTTACTCATGCACTCTAGCCTCTGTCTCCCCAGCCATGCTGTGAGAGAAGGGCCCACCGAAAATGTTGACAGGAGAAGAAAAAATGAGATGGTATAGATAAAATCTAACACAGTTTCTAGACTTAGTGAGAATTAAATACATCTTCTTGTGGTAATGTTATCCCTTGCCCTCTTTGACTGAAAAAGAGTATAATGTGGAAAGAGTGGAGGTATTTGCCAGATACCCAAAGCTCCTACTTGGGTGTCTCCTTGGGTTATAAGTGGCTGCAGGGTAGGCAAATGCAGGAAATGCAAGAACTCAGCCACACCAGCAACTTCTAAGAGAAAATCCATGCCAAAGTGAAAACAGAAGCAGAGATCAGACCCCAAGCCCTGGGCCCACCAAAGGAGCAACATAGAGGCAAGTAGACCTGTAAAGTCAGGAAGGAAAATGTGAACTGGATAATTCTAGCTTGTCTCCATTTGGAAAGTGTTTCCTCTTGGGACAAGAGTACAGGTGGTTTTGTTTTTAGGGGAAGGGAAAAGTCTCTGGGTGATGGTGTAGCAGAGCTTAGACAGATGATATGGATAGATTAACAGAAGGCTCCAGCTACTTCTTCTGAGGGACTTTTACATCAGGAAATGGAGGGCCCACTCCAGCTTCCAAATAAGAGAATCAGGTCACCTTGTCAGATACTATTTTTTTTTCTTTTTGTGGCCTGGGGGCTTTCCCTAATGAGGAAAAGTTTCATGTTTGGTAAGCCAGTGTCTTTTAAGTTTTGCATGCTTTTGAGAGCCTTGTAGTTACATATGGTGGATTATCAGGAGCTAGGATGTAGACAAGAGCTAAGAGAGGAGTGATAGCCTATTAGAGAAAGTATGGCAGAGATTCCTCCATCCTTCCACCCTGTCTGCCTTTGTTCAGCTGGTTGAAATCCCAAGGTACTGGGAGAATGAGACTATGCTGAATCCCGACTCATTCTTCTTCCCATGGAGCGGTTGATTGCTTATGCCTCCACAGGTGTGTGGACATCCTGGAGCTCTGTGAGCAGGAGGACCTGATGCAGTTCCATTACCACACACTGAGACTATACAGCGCTGTGTGCGCCCTGGGGAATAGCCGAGTGGCCTACGCCCTGTGTAGCCATGTTGACCTCTCTCAGCTCTTCTACACCATTGACAACAAGTACCTCCCTGGCCTCCTTCGGTCTGGATTCTATGACCTGCTCATCAGCATCCACCTGGCCAACGCTAAGGAGAGGAAGCTGATGATGAAGAATGAGTACATCATCCCCATTACCAGCACCACCAGGAATATCCGCCTATACCCAGATGAGTCCAAGAGGCATGGGCTGCCCGGAGTGGGCTTGAGGACATGCCTCAAGCCAGGCTTCAGGTTCTCCACCCCTTGCTTCGTTGTGACCGGTGAGGAGCACCAGAAGCAGAGTCCTGAGATTCCCTTGGAGATTCTCAAGACCAAGGCGCTGAGCATGCTAACAGAGGCAGTGCACAGTAGCGGGGCCCACATCCGAGACCCCGTGGGCGGGTCCGTGGAGTTCCAGTTTGTGCCTGTGCTGAAGCTCATTGGGACCCTGCTGGTCATGGGAGTGTTTGATGATGATGATGTACGCCAGATCCTCCTCCTGATTGATCCCTTTGTGTTTGGAGAGCACAGTGGGGAGACAGAGGAGGGAACAGAAAAGGAAGAGGTGACCCAAGTGGAGGAGAAGGCAGTGGAGGCTGGGGAAAAGGCCTGCAAGGAGGCTCCCATCAAAGGCTTGTTGCAGACCCGATTGCCAGAGTCAGTCAAGCTACAGGTAATTCTGGGCAACAAAGTTCGTGGCTAGATGGGAGAGAGTTCAGCCTTGTTGTGAGTGGGGACTGTGGGCATGTGCCTGAACCTACTGCCAGCAGAAGCAGCATGGCTACTCAAAGAGAGGGCTTGTGGGGGATGTTTGTTTCTAACATGGAGTGCGCTCCCTAACCTAGACAATAAGGCACCTGCTTAGGAAACGTTTTCTGGTACTAGTAATGATTTTGCTATTATCTCTTTGCCTTTAAGACCCAGTGGTTCACTTGTAAGATAGCTGCCTGAAGAAAGGATGCCTTAGATAGCAGAGTAACCCCAAGGAACTGGCTTCTAGGATGATCTCACCAATCGCCTGCTCTCCTGGGGTACTATGCTCATGCACCAAACCAGTGTGGCCCTTGTTAACCCAGCATTCTCATAACTGCCACCTGAGCTAAGGGTAGTCATGATCTTAGATCCCTCCCAACACCACCTGGGAACCCTCAACACTGTCGAAAACAGTTTTTCCTAACTACGCTAGCCTCAGTGATACATTTAGGATAACTTTTGTCTTATGAACGCTGAGAAAAGAGAAATGAAGATGAATCGGGTAGAATGGTAGGGCCTGGGTCATCCACTCCTAGGATTCAGGTCTTGCTCCTGGACTGCTTAGTAGCCTTGTGAACTTGCCCAGCCAGTGGCCAGTCAGAGCCTCAGCTTCATTATGTTTAATATATTGATGATTATATTGCCAAATATAACACTCAGATACATTTCTATAAAGTGCAATGTGAAATATGTTTTATCATAAAAGTATAATACATAAAATGCATTATAATAATCTACTATAGAAGCTCTCTGGTCTAATGTGATGGGATTGGTAGGTAGTTAGTTCATCAGAACACTGAGGATAGAGGAGAAACATAAGTTTTATCTATATACCATAAGCACTTTATTAAAACATATAATGGTGCTATTCTGATGTAGTGCCAAGACTTCCTCTTTCACATGAGTATCGTGACCAGCACACGAAGTTGAGCTGTAGATGTATCCAAGCAGTCCCCTGACTGACACCTGGAGTCCTTTCTTTTTCATAAATAATATTTGAGATACAACATTCATGGCTTCCAATTTGGGAGTTTCTAAAGTAAACTTCAATTTAAAAGTACAGTCATAGCCGGGTGTGGTGGCGCACGCTTGTAATCTCAGCATTTGGGAGGCTGAGACCGGAGGATCCGGGTTCGCGGCCAGCCTCAGCTTCCTAGTGAGGCACTACGCAACTTAGTGAGACCCTGTTTCAAAGTAAAGAATAAAAAGTAGGGCTGGGGGTATAGCTCAGAGGCAGAATGCCCCTGAGTTCAATCCCCAGTACCAAAAAAAAAAAAAGTACAGTCATGTGCTGCATCATGACATTTCAGTTGACAATGGACCACATACATGATGATGGTCCCAAAAGATTCTGTCACCTAGTAATGTCATTAGTTTGAGTAAGCTCTGTATGTTTGTAGGACAAAATCACCAAATATAGAATTCCTCAAAACAGAGTCCTGTCATCATGTGATACATGACCTTAACTGGACAGCATACTGAGTACAAGATGCTTCTAGATTTCAATGATTGACCCCAATTTTTTTGTAGTTGTTTCACACACAGCTTTAGCTTATAAAAAAAAAAATGCAGCTTGCTTTTTCCAGAATAAGATTATCAGAACATTCTCAAAGTACTAATCACAGAAAAACAGTACAGATGAACAACAGTGAAAGATGAGGGAGGGGATAGATGGCTCAATTTTCTTTCCTTTAGGATGACACCAGAAACAAAAGCAATGCTCACAAGAGCGTTTTGGTGCTGACTTTTCCACTGGGTTTCCTGAGAAAACATTTTCTTAGAAGTGCTGTTCTTTCCCTCCCCAGGCAGACATACTCTGCCCTTGGAAAACTCATTTTCCTCTTGCTCCCCTCGTCTTAATGATAACCTGTTGGTCTCTGAATGCAGGCTGCCTTGATGTCAAGCAATAGCATTATGGTTTCTGAATGCCACTGGACAAACTTATTTCAGTCGTTTATGTCTCAGTGTTACTGTCTGCCAAACAGCTTCATCTGTGAGCATACAGTGCTATTCTATAGGAACATGTCCATGTATGCTTCCATTGCAGATGTGTGAGCTCCTCAGCTATCTCTGTGACTGTGAGCTTCAGCACCGAGTGGAGGCCATTGTGGCATTTGGTGACATTTATGTCTCCAAGCTACAGGCAAATCAGAAGTTCCGTTATGATGAGCTCATGCAGGCCCTGAACATGTCTGCGGCCTTGACCGCCAGGAAGACCAGGGAGTTCCGCTCCCCCCCACAGGAGCAGGTGAGCCTCCCTTCCTGAGCCACCATCCAGTTCCTATGGAAAAAATGGAAACCCTAGAGTGGGGTCTAAGGAACCTATAAGGTGTCTGGAGCAGCCTTGAGGACCAGGCAGTCTGGGGCAGTCAGCCACATGGAAGATAGAATGTCTGGGGTAGTCTCCTCGAGCCTCCATGGCTCCAGGAGTCAGGCCTGGAACTATGCCAATGATGAATGAACAGCACAGGCCAAACATCTCCCTGCCTCCTCTCACCCGCTCCTGTCTGCACTTTTATTAATGAGATAAAACAAGATCTCCCTTGAGACTCAGCTGACACCTCAGCAGTGACCCACCACTCAGGAGAATGTCTACCAACCTTCCAGAAGTCACTACCCCTCTACCAGAGACTGACAGAAGGTGGTTAAGGGACCCCAACTTACAAGAGTTATTACATAGCCTTCCTTATCAAATGTGTCCGAAGCCCCTTGCCCAGTGGCTCTGACCCTGTAGCAGCCTCCCAGCTTCATGAGGCCTGGAGAACCAGACATAGCACATGAATCAGCCCTAGTGGTATGGTGTGTTAGTTCTTTGAGAATCCCACCTGTGGTCACCCTTACCCAGATGGGAAGGCCTGCTTGCGAAGAGTCCAAATTCTGGTGGGAATCTTCTAAATGAGGGAGGGACATCTTGTAGAATAAGAGTTTCCATGTATCCCCGCTGCTTAGTGGCACTCTAATACCCTGCAAGCTAGTTGGCCACTGCTCCCTAAGAATTCTAAGGAGATGATAAACCTCTCAGTGAAGAAATTAATTTCCTTTCTCTGAAACTAGATCTTTGAATATTATATATATTTAATAAGCAGCCTATTTATAAATTGTTGTCAGTGTAATTACCACTACTGTATATTAATGGCACCACTATAACTTCATCCAATTACTTCCCTAATCTGTTTTACAGAACATAGGTATTTATATTAACTTAAAAATGAATTACATAAGCCGGGCATGGTGGCACATGCTTGTAATCTCAACATTTGGGAGGCTGAGACCAGAAGATCTGGGTTGCAGCCAGCCTCAGCTACCTAGTGAGGCACTATGCAACTTAGTGGGACCCTGTTTCAAAATAAAGAATAAAAAATGGGGCTGGGGTGTAGCTCGGAGGTAGAATGCCCCTGAGTTCAATCCCCAGTTCCGCAAAAAAAAAAGAAAAAAAAAAGAATTACATATCTTGGCTTTTAAAAGATTCATTTGGATGATACTGGTCTTTCTGAAAAGGAGAAGGCAATGCTTAGCATCTTTTTTCTAAACAAAAAAACCAGAATGTCCACTGGGCTGATTGGAATAGGCATTGTACTGTGCCAAATGCAGGAGTGTTCTGCTTTCCCCAATCACCTCCTAAGAACTACTCTTGAAGACTTTACACATGGTGTAGGCTATTGTTAAGACTGGCAATAGTTATGAATATTCCTCATGTCACTGGGCAAACGCCGGCTCTTTCATGTACTTGTGAATAATAGGAAGACAGAATAATGTGGTGATTACAACACAGAGACTGCAGAGCTCCCTCAGCACTTGCTGTGTGGTCTTGCACACATGACCATCCTGTGTTTCAGTTTCTTCAGGTGCAATATGTAGGTAATATTTGTATCTCCCTCACAGGGTTCTTGTGAGGATTCCATGAGGTAATTTATTAAGATTACTTAGCATGAAGGGGCCATAAAATAAGTATTCTAGAAGGTATTACTTTAGCTAGTTTTAGTATCAGAGGTATGTGTATTTCCCTCATGCCTTGTTCATGAGGGAAATGAGAGGAGTTCACATGTTTTCTGTCATCTCTTTAACTCAGCCAGCACCAGAGCCATCCATCCAAATCTGTCTCCTGGAAGGACAGTTGGCCACCACCCTTCCTTTCCTCACTCTACCTCCAGACTTTCTCATCTGCCCTCCCTAGGGCCTTCGTCACCTCTTTCCTTCATCTTCCAAATAGTTAGCTCTGAGAATTCATCTCAGAAATCTGTAACTCAAATTAATCCTTAATGAATTAGACCAGTGACTCTTGTACAGAATTACCTGAAGTGCTTACTAAAATACATTGCCTAGTCCTACCCTGAGGGTTTCTAATTCAGGAGATCTAGGGTGAACTCCAGACTTTGAACTTAGCAAGATTTCAGGTAATGCTGATGCAGCTGGTCTAGGAGTGGAAGGAAAAAAGGAACACTAACTGCTATAAAACTCAACTGTCACATCTCCATGGGTAGGTCCCTTCTAGAAGTGACCTACCCATGGAGTTCTCAATATAGGAAGCATTTAACATAATCGAAGGAGCTTAGAAATGCAGAGTCACTTGGAAGATAGAATGCATGGAAATTCAAATTTTTAAATGGTGATGTTCTTTCACAAACTTTGAGGGGAAAATAAAGATTGAAATCCCTCTATCCTGAGGGTTTTCAAAGTAATAAAAAAAATCTTTGAAGAATAAAACTAAGTGCAAAAGAAGATAAAACTGAGATTAGTCCATTAGCCATTAGTGGAGCATAATCAGCTACCCTTTCATGTGCAAAAGAACTTCATTAAAGAACATCACCTGCAGTAGAAAATTCTCTTCAGTCCCTCTCTCAAACTTTCAGTTTTCTACCATGCAAGTAGATAGGCCCCAGCTTTCTAAGTGTTTCACCAAAGGAAAGATCTTTCAGTCAAGAAATTAGTTTTCTGACTCTGAAACCAGATCTTCAGACCTTCTATTTATTTAATAAGAAACATATTAGTATATGTTATTGACATGATTACCATAATTTGACATCCTGGAAAAGCTACAAAAATGACTTTTCCAACCTGTTTAATGGATATTATTTTATTACCTCGACCTACTTCCCAAACAATGGTTGCATTTGAAGCTTTGAGTAAGATTCTTCCTAATAATGTTAACTGAGGCTCATGGTTTAATAAGAGATTATAAATTTTTCCAACCTGGAAATTCTTAACAGACAATGTACTCCTTATAGCTGGTGTTTGGGTTATCACAGCTAAGCAGCAAAGTGGACCAGATTACCTCTATTCATTTCTGCACTCCCTCCAGATGTTCACTGACCTTCGGTTGAGGGCCAGTGGGAAGAATTCCCAAGTCCAGAGACCTGGGTGGGAAGTAAATAGCCGTTGACTTGTCACTTATCTCAACAAGTGCTTACCCTTGTCACCAACATGAATTACACATCTCTTAATGTCACATTACAGTGGTCACAATACTGAGAAATATCATTCATATGATTACTTCAAGATCACAGTGGTTATGAGAGCAGCTACTGAGTCTTCTTTTTTCTGAGTTAATAAAGAAGTACATACATCACTATATCACAAATTTGGTTTTTATGACTTTGATCAATGGATTTCAACATCATTGTTTCTCTTTGCAACACTGCATGTCTTATTTATGTAAAATACATTAATCTGAGAAACAATCCATGGATTTCACTAGGCCGTCAGAGGGGCACATGGCACAGAAGCAGTTAAGAATCCATGAGGAAAAACACAATAAAGGAAAAGAATGATAGACTAACTGTAACATAAGCCTAAAAGTTAAAAACAAAACCTGTGGACGAAACTACAAGCTCACTAAAAATGAGAAATATTTCTGGACCATTTATTGCAAAGAGTTAAGAATCTAGAAGTGTGCAAAGCATGCGCCACCATTATTTTTAAATAAATTTTCACAAGATAATTCCCCAGTAGAAAAAATGAGGAAGAACATGGCCATAAAATGTATAAAACATGAATAAAATTAGTATGTGTGGAAAAACAAAGTTCAACCTTACCATTTAATTAAAGCAACAGGGGTATGACATTTTTCAACATTAAACTGGAAAATGTTTACAAATGTGATACTATAAGATGGCAAAGTAATACACATTTTTATAAATTTGGTAATAATGCAAATTGTTGTGAGCTTTCTGAAGAAAAATTTGGCAGTTTATATCAAAAGCCATTGAAATATGCAAACTTGTTGTTCCAGTCATTTTTCCTAAGGAAATAATCAGACATGTGAGAAAAAACTATATAAAAGGGAGCTCAGAGCAACTTTAGTATTAAAGACAAAAAATAGAAACTTAAATGTATCATAACATAGCATAAATTTTATGTAAATTATCATTTATCCACAGAATGAAATGCAATATACCTATTAAAAACCAGGTTAAGAAAATAAGATATTCAAGATAAATTAAGTGAAAAATGTGGTTTTAAAAAAGTATGTCTAGCATGTGGTCCCAGTGCATGTAGATATATATAAAATCAGAAGACAGTAACTAAAATATTACCAATGTTTACCTTTGGGTGGTAGATCACAATAAACTTTCTGCTTCAGATATTCTCCAAATTTTGTACAATTAATAAGTTACCTTTGTAATCAGAAAAAAAAAGAAAGATACTTTTAAATTTTGGCCACTTAAAAAGGCTAGGTAAATTAAATTTGCAAAAAATGTTAAGCATCTGTCTAAAACAGTATCTGAGTTCTCTTGACCAATATTGAAAACCAACTAGCTATTTTTCTTTTACTCTCAAAGATCAACATGCTTCTTAACTTTCAACTGGGAGAGAACTGTCCCTGTCCAGAGGAGATCCGGGAGGAGCTCTATGACTTCCACGAGGACCTTCTTGTTCACTGCGGTGAGCTGGCTAGAGACAGGCTGAGTCAGAACAGTCTGCTCCTGATTCCTTTGTTGGAAAACCAGGGAAAGGGTGGGAAGTTACTCTTGTCATTGATATTACAATACTAATTGGTCAAGAAGTGACTATTCAAGCTACTTGGGTCAGAGAACATACAGGAAGTAACTCTGGCAGAATATATGACTGAAATTCCTTCTACCCAGAGGAGGCTTTTTGGAGATAAAGGGACCAGGGTCTCTGGAGAAAGAAGGAAAATAATTGATCCTCATATATACCTTACCCAGTTAAAGTGAGGCAGTTGGAACTCTCTATTCCTAGATGAGCCAAGATTCTGATCCATTTGCTTTTTAGCTATTGCAATGTATATGTAGAGGGAGGCAGTAACTTCTGCACCTAAGGATTCTAAGTCAGCAGCCCCTCCTTTAACACCTATCTGTTGTTTTTAAATGGCTCTCAGCATTTGTACTGCTTGCACACGGAAGGATTGAGTAATATACGGGAAGTAGCAGATCTTTTCATTTCAAATACCGTAATGTTAAACTCTTTCCTTCTAGAGACTCTAGAGTCCTTTTTGAGTGCAGGCTAGAGAAAGTAAAGTCCTGAGATTAAAATTACTCAACGTTCTGGTACACAAGAAATTGTGTTTTTCAAAAACTTCCCTCCCAAAAGGCACAATATAGGTAAATATTCATGGGGAGCTGCCTGCAGCCACTTTAGAAAGTTCCAAAAAGATTGGCATCAGCATTTTTATATTTTTTCTAACACTTGGGAGTTTCATGTTCTGTTTGAGTTTTCATTCTGTGACTTGCTAGGGGTCCCATGGGAGGAAGAAGAAGAGGAGGAAGAGGACAGTTCCTGGACAGGAAAACTTTGTGCCTTGGTATACAAAATCAGAGGTCCACCCAGGCCAGAGAAGGAGCAACCAACAGAGGAGGAGGAGAGATGCCCTAGTAAGTGACATGCTTTTCAATCTGAGTACTCCCAACTCTGAGTCTCATCCGAGACTTAATTAGGGTAATTGGCTCTTGAGCAAATGCCATAATATGTATATGGTCTACTTAACCTCAAAGGAGCCATCTGGGCATTCTGTTATCATCACTGATAGTTGCTGTTATGTATTTTAGGCTCTGCCTTTCCTGACTGAAGGAACTAACCTTCAGACTCTTCTGAACCCTAAGGATTGAGTGTTTGGTGTCTGTACTTGTCTGTCTATTTAGAAATGCCTACAAACAGATTTTTGTTCTTTCTGTTATATTTCCACACTTCCTCTTTTAACCATTGTCATTTTCTGTCACTTCTTTCTGTGGTTCCTTAGCATGAAAAATTGCCCCAGTGAATAAATAATAGTAAATGAAAGTTTGTAAAGGAAATAGGTTTTTTTTATTATAATACTGATAATGCAGCATCCTAGAGGATTTTGACCTGTTTTTCAACAATGCTGAAACTTATCCAAATCATTTCTCTAATTTTTACACTCTATACAACTCCTACCATCTTGACCCATATTAAAACAAGATCATAATTTATCCTACAGGGTAGTTGACTGTCTCTAAACCATTAACATTTCAAGAAGATTGTCTGAATATTATATATATAATCAATCTGTTCCTTGCTACAGATTCAGTAAGTTTATCATTTGTCTAAAGAAGAAAGAATTTCTTAGGTTTAATATAGTTACCTTTTATCTTGATCCTGTTCCTATCCATCTTGGACCACACTTTCAAGTCATAGACTAGAGCAATCGACTGTCAAGATATAATCAGTTTGTCTGAAAACACTACTTTGGGGTTCATACATCTTGTTGCCCTTTATATTGCCCTTTCATCTTTGTCAGAATATCTCAGAAGGGAACAAGTCCTCACCATTTATCAGCAGAAGCATAGAAGCCTCTGGAAGAGCAAGTGTGTGGGGGATGGGCATGGGCAACCCTCAATCAGTCTTGTCAGTCACCATGGATAGGGTAAGTCTTTGGTGAGGGCATGCCAGCAGGATTCTAAAGCCACAAAAAGGCAAGTTTAGACTCCCTTTGTGGTTACTGCCAAGGCAAAAACTGAAAATAGACTAAGCTGATCCGCATGTCTCCTTGATCATCTGCTGAGAGCCTATTTTTGAAAGTGGATGCTTCTTTCTGACCTTCTTTCTAACAAAGAGTATGTCATGACTGAGGTCTCACAAAATAACCATTTCGTGTCCGGTGAATGGAGTCAGCCAGATGAAATCACTCATCATCTGCCCCTGTGAGTTCTCTCTAACTTTCAGGATGATGTTCAGCACCGAGGATTACAATCTTCACTCACCTTGGGCCTCTAGCAAACAAGACCAGGTTCTATCTGGTTTTGGTAGAACCAGCACACCTGAGAGGCCAGCCCAGTGTGGGACGGCATGTCTTCACCCTACGCTGTCTCCCTTCCGTGGGTAGAATTAGGAGAGGCTCAACTTTTGTGTCCTAGGAGCTCCATCCTGGGATCCCAGAGCAGGAAATGCTTGATCCAGTGGTCAAGCATTTCTGGTTGTCAGTATGTGGGTTCCCTGCTGTGTGTTCCAGATACTTGGATCCCTGACTCAGAGCTTAAATTTGGGGGAATGGTTCAAACACCTCTCCCTTTTAAAAATGTTTTTAATTTGACCAAATGGAGACAATGTTTCCCTACACATAGCCAGTCACAAAACAGGGCCAAAGTCCTATAAATTATTGATAACCTATCCATGTCACTACTAATATGATTCCTCTTACCCTTGTGTTTGATTAAGTCATTACAGTGTAGATAATGATAATAACATAGTGAATTGACAATTTACCAAATAGCTCATGTGTATTTGTTAACTAACAGATGACAGTGTTCTTCATTCCTTCATTGTGTAAAGAGAACTGGAACTCAGAAGAATCAAGGAACACTGGTTCATTTATTTGCTCTTTCTATCCCTACCTGATTCCAGAAGATTTCCAGCATGACTTTATCACTGGCCCAAGGTAACAAGTGAGAGAAGCCATGACTTTACTCAGGTTTTCTGACTCCTTCACTGTACAGCACTTCTTCACTGAACTGTGGAGCTTCCCAAAGAACTTATCAACATGTATCTCACAAGGCCCCAACACAAATACTCACATGTAGAATTGTTTTTAAACATCATTCTCTTTTTTTCTTGCTTTCATCCATGAGGTAAATCATTACTGTGTCTCATTGTTTATGAAGAAAATCAGAACACAATAGAATCCAAAGTTTTAATATTTAAAAGTCAAGAAGCCAAAGATTTGAACTTGTAGAGAAGGTGATAGTGAGTCTTCCCTGAAATTTCTTCTCTATAAACAGTTGCTATTGGCTAGACAATCTACAGGAGGGAAATTTTAACTTTTCAAGAAGGAGGGAACACAAATGTTCTGAGAATTGTCCGAATTCAGCTAACTGGCTCAGTGTGGGAGAGATTTGTCAAAATTAACTCCAAACTATGTTGTCAATGAAAATTCATATGATATTATCAAAGGGCCATACGATAGTGAAGAAGTAAAGTCTTAGAGTAGCAGCCTACTATATTGTCAGATATCTCAATCCAGCAAATTCCCTGAAAAGTCTATTGCCTGTTAATCTAGGCCACTGCTTCTTGCACACTGCTGTTTAAGCAGTTTCCTTAAATATAAATGTAGAACAATTGTGTCACAGGAGACCAAGCAGCTATTTCTCCTCAATTCTAAAATTAACAAAATGAAAATCACCTATCAAATTTTGCAGATAATCTGGGTACAGTGGCATACACCTGTAATCCCAATACTTGGGAGACTGAGACAGGAGGATCACAGGTCCGAGGACAGTCTCAGCAATGTAGGAAGACTCTCAGCAACCTAGTGATACCCTGTTTCAGAACAAGAAATACAAAGTTCTGGGTGTATAGCTCAGAGGTAGAATGCTCCTGTGTTCAACAACTAGTATCACACACACACACACACACACAAATTTTTTTGCAGGTAAAATTTGATGCTCTGAATGTTTTCCCCATGGAGAATGTTTTCACCCTTTGTTCTTGGTTAAGAAATTTCCTTGAGAATATCATGCTCTTGAATAGTCTTAGAAAGGGAGGCACCCTGCTAGCATCTGGTCTCCATGCTCAGAGGCCTGTGATGAGTCGTTGCAATTCAGCTTCAAGTAGCATTAGTCAAGATTCTGGTTGTAGGTGAGCATGGCCACATTTGTCTGAAGAAGTAAGCATCCTTCTTCTGTCTCTAGCCCTGTGCTCTTTGCCATAGCAGTACCTCTCACAGGGCTGAGTTGGCATTCTTAACATTGGATGGCACCTAGTCTCCCTGTCGTCACTCTTCTTTTTCTGATGAAGACCAGAACCAGAGGTGATCCCAGAAGCTACCTTATATCCATCAAGCTCCAAAGCTACTACTTATAGCAGCTCATGCCCTGTTACTGAGTGCCTAGGAGCCCTACGACAAAATTCTCCCCCAGCGGCTCACTATAGCTCCTTTCATTCTGAGGAGAATAAAATGTCCATTGCTTACCACCAAAATAGGTCCTGGGCCTGTCGTACAAATACATGCAAAGTAAGATCGCTTCATGGGAGGTGCATCTCTGGGGCTCAGGCAGTATTTCTAAGCCTGTTCTCTACATCTCTCTAAATAGGCCCTCTGGAGACACAAGCATAGACACCTCCTCCATGAAGCCTTTCTTTCTCCCCGCCCCCACCCCTGTCCCAGGCATATCATGTAATTCCTAATAGGGCACTTAGTTTCTCCTTATGCATGGTTTTTATGTACCTATTGCTTTTTTTTTTTTTTAAGTGGGTCTTAGTGCACAGATCACCTCTTACTTGTTTCTATATTCCGCTCATTGGCACAAATTTGTTTCACCTCCAGCTGCATGTTAGTTTCTTGAGGCTCATCAAGATGAAACAAAAATGAGCCAAGCAAAGTGGCTTTCTTGAGGCTCATTAAGATGAAACAAAAATGAGCCAAGCAAAGTAATCCCTGCTACTCGGGAGGCTGAGGCAGGAGAATCACAGGTTCAAGGCCAGCCTGTGAAACTTAGCAAGAATGTCTCAAAATAAAAAATAAAAATGCTGGGGATTTAGCTCAATGCTAGAGCACACGGAACTCAAACCCAATACTTAAAAAAGGAGATTTTAAACTGGAGAAAAAAAGGAGGAAATGAGTATGGATAAGCAATGTAATAGAATCATGAGGTTGGACATATTATAAGCACAGACAAAATAACAATGGATGGTCAATGGGTTAGAAGAGTGTTCATAAATAATGTGACTAGGTAGGTAAAATAAGAAAGGCAGGCAAAAATGTTGAAAAAAAAAAACGCTGCTTGACAAAGACCGAGAGGCAGAAAATAAATTTCAGATCATATTTCAAGAATTTTAAGTTGAGATTGGCTGAATTCAAAGAAGAAGTAAAATAAGATGGGAACGGACCAAGGGTAATCACATAGGCCCTTATAAGTGCAAGAAGCTGACATAAGTGAGCCAGAGAGATGCAATATGAGAAGGATGTGGCTTTAATTTATTGGAGGAAGGGAACACGAGCCAAGGAATGTGGGCAGCCTCTAGAAGGTAGTAAAGGCAAGGAAAGGATGCTCCCCAGAGACTACCAAAAGGAACATATCCTGCCAAATATTGATTTAGGCCATATCTGGGTCAGATTTCTGATTTGCAGAAGTATGAAATTGTAAATTTGTGGTGTTTTCAGTCACAGAGTCTGTGGCAATTTATCACAGCTGCAATAGAAATAAGCAGGTGGTGACCAAAAAAAAGTAGATTCCAGTGCCAAGGCGCATTCTGACATTTGGGAATGTGGGACAGAAAGTGTTAAGGAGAGCCTTCTTGGGTTCCTGAGAGATGAGCCGTTATGTGAACACATGTGGAGACACAGTGCGGAGTGGGGCAAGGAGGGGATAAAACTTAATTTTATGTAGTCCCACAGAGCTCATGAGAAGAGTTTCCATGTACAGTCTCATTGGCCTTGATAACCCCCTGTGGAAGGAAAAACAGGCATCACTGGTCCTAACAGGAGGTGAGGAAGTGTAGAATCAGAAGCAAGGAGGCACTGGCCCACCTCCCGGACAATACAGGGACCAGAGCCATCACACTTGGCTGCAGCCGGGCACCTCGCAGTAACAGATGCATGCCCTGGTACCCTGCAGTCTGCTTCACCAATGCTGGGCCCTCTCTTAGGGCAGCCTGTTTCAGAGGTAAAGAGAGTTTGATTCTCAGGGGAGAGAAACTCTCACACTTACCACATCCATTATGACTGTCACAACACATGAACACATGGAGTAACCTCCAGGCTCCAATTTTGCACACGAAGCAGCTGAGCCTGAGAGGAGCAAAATAATGTGGGTGAAGTCTTGCAACAGGTAAGAAATAGGCCACACCAGGCCCTCTGGCACATGCCCACAATCCCAGTATTTGGAGGCTGAGACAGAAAGATCTTGGATTTAAGACCAGTTGAGAGAAGCTCTCAGCAAGTTAGTGAAAAGAAAAAGGACTGAGGGTAGCCAGGTATGGTGGTGCACACCTGTCATTCCAGTACTTGGGAGGTTGAGATAGGAGGATCACAGGTCACAGCCAGCATCAGCAACTTCTCGAGGCCCTCTACAACTTAGTGAGAACCTGTTTCAAAAAAAAAAAAAGGCTGAGGGTATAGCTCAGAGGTAGAATATTCTTGGGGCCAACCCCCAGTACAAGAGAGAGAGAGGGAGAGGGAGGCCAAGATTTTAATTGTGCTTCATACCCAGGGCCCTGTAAGCTTTCCAGAAACTGTGTGGAGAGCCTGGAAAGGGACTGGTAACTTGCCTCCTATCAGCTCATCCTCCACA
>PVLC010011474.1:0-46992 GCA_004027655.1 Graphiurus murinus
GGTTCTTGATAGTTTCCTTTGCTGCACAGAAGCTCTTTAGTTTATTGTAATCCCATATATTGATCTTCCTTTGGGTTGCTTGTGCTTTTGAGGTCCTGTTGAGAAAGTTTTGACCTGTGCCTATGTGTTGAAGTGTTGGGCCTATGCCCTCTTCAAGTAGCTGCAAGGTCTCTGGCCTAACTTCCAGGTCTCTGATCCACCTGGAATAAGATGATCCTTTTTTGACTGTGTTTTCTTG
The DNA here is from genome assembly GCA_004027655.1 of Graphiurus murinus. NCBI lineage: Eukaryota > Metazoa > Chordata > Mammalia > Rodentia > Gliridae > Graphiurus > Graphiurus murinus. The sequence continues at coordinate 239 of PVLC010011474.1, forward strand.
GCAACCTCTCTGAAGATCAGTTATCATTTATTTTTAAGCTCTCTTCTCTGTTCCTTTGCTCTATATATCTGTCTTTTCATCAGTACCATATTGTTTTGATAACCACAGATTTGTAATGTGTTTTTAAAAATAATTTATTTTTAATTGGTGCATTGTAATCATACATTTTTGTTAGCTACAAGCTGGTAAAGGTAAAGGCATACATGCACACACTTCTCATTTAACCCTTCCCCAATTCCCGCCCCACTCCCTCCTTCTCAAGTTCAGTTTAGTGAGGTACTTTCATGAACACATCAAAGTCAATCACTAAACTGTAATGTGTTTTTAATTCAGGAAATGTGGTGCTCCCAACTTTGTTTTGCCTACTCAAAATTGCTTTAGCTTTTCCAGGTCTTTTGTTTCTTATTAATTTTATGATAGTTTTTTTGTACTTTTGTAAAAAAATGCCATAATGGTTTGGCAGGAATTGCAGTGGATCTGTAGATAACTTTGAGTAGCATGGACATTTAAAAATATTGTCTTGTGCTCCATGAACACTGAATTTTTTCCATTTGTTTGTGTCTCTTAATTTCTTTCATTAATGACTTGCATTTATAGTATGTAATTCTTATCACCCTTTATTTTAATTTATTCCTAATAGTTTATTTTTCTTGGCTGTTGTAAATGAAATTGTTTCCTAATATCCTTCTCATACATGTTGTTAGCATATAGAAATATAACTGATTTTTGTATGTGATTTTTCAAAAGTCATGCAGCTTTACTAAATTCATTTCCTAATTCTAAAATTCTTTTTTGTGCAACATTGAAGGTTTTCTATTTTTAATATACTTTTATTGGTGCATTATAATCTCACATCATAATGTAAATCAAGTTGGTATTGACATACATGCACACAGCACTCGGTGTGCTTTCCCCTGGCTCCCCCCCCCAACCCCTTCTCCAAACACAGTACTGAGATTGACATGCGTGTTCTCACACATGAACATAAAGCTGATGGTAATAATTCCTTCATTGATCCTCACCTTTCCCTTCCCCTTCCCCTAGACCACCTCCCTAGCTTCACTGAAGTTTCTCCTCCATTTTTCTGGATCATGTCAACTGCAAATGGAAATTTTACCCCTTTTTTCTAATCTGGATACTTTTAATTTATTTCTAACAGTCTTAATTGCTATGTCTACGACTTTCTAGCACTATGGTGAACAGAAGTGGCAAGAATGGATATGTCTGCCTTGCTCTTGACGGTGGAGGAAATGCTTTCAGTTTTCTATCATCGAGGGCAATATTTCATGTGGATTTTTCAGTATGTGAAGTGGGCTTTTATTACACTGAAGTAGTATCTTCCTATTTATGGTGTGTTGGCTGTTCTAATGTGACAGTGTGTTAAGTTTTATCATATGTATTTGTACATCTATGGAGATGATCGTGTAATTTTTATCCTTCATTCTGTTCTTGTGGTGTAGTCTGTTGACTCCTTTCATTCCAGGGATGAGTCCTACTTGGTCATGGTATGTATATTTTTAATGTGCTATTGAATTTGGTTTTATTGTATTTTATTGAGATTTTTTTTGCATTGATGTTCATCTGAGATATTGGTCTGTGATTTTCTTTTCTTGAGGTGTCTTTGTCCAGATTTTGTATCAAATTAATTAATGCTAGTCTCATGAAATGAATTTGGAAATGTTTTATTCTCTGTATTTTGAGAGAGTTTAAGAAGTATTGATATTGATTATTCTTTTTTTTTTGTGGTACTGGGATTGAACCCAGGGGCATTCTACAACTAAACTACACCGCCCAGCCCTATTTTATTTTTTATTTTGAAACAAAGTGTCTCTAAGTTGCTGAAGGCCTCCATAAGTTGCTGAGGCTGAGGCTGGTCACAAACCTGAAATCCTTCTGTCTTGGCCTCCCATGTACTTGGATTATAGATGTATACTGCCACACCCAGTTTAATTATTCTCCATCTTAATTTATTTATTTTTATTGTTTTTTTGTGTTACTGGGGATTGAACCAGGGGTGTTCTAAGTCTAGACTTATTTTTTTAAACTATTAAACAGGGTCTCACAATGTTGTGGAGGGCCTCACTCAGTTGCTAAGGCAGACCTTGAACCTGCAATCCTCCTGTCTCAGCCTCCCAAGTACTGAGATTACAGATGTGCACTGACACACCTGGTTCAATTGTTCTTTAAATTATTGGTAGAATTCACTAGTGAAGTCATCTGGCTCTAGGCACTTGTTTGTTGGGATTTTTTTTTTAAATTAGTGATTCAATTTTCTTAGTAGTTATAGGTCTTTTCAAGCATTTTATGGCACAGCATTGGTGGGTTGTATGTTTCTAGGAATTGATCCCTTTTTTCTAGGCTATGCAGCCTTTTGGTATATAGTTATTCAGAGTAGACTTATGTGATTCTTTTTATTTCTGTGGCAACAATGTTTACTCTTTGATGTATAATTTTATTTAATTTAATCTTTATTTTTCTTAGTTTATCTAAAGATTTGATTTTGTTGATCTTTAAAAAAACTCAACATTAATTTTATATTATTCTTCTATTCTTTATTTCATTTATTTCTGCTTTATCATTTTATTACTCTTGCTAATTTTGGGCTTATTCCACTCTTCTTTCTCTAGTTTCTTGAGGTGAATTTTACTTATTTGCTGGTTGTATACTTAAGCTCTTTTTTCATTTCAAATATAAGCACCTGATCTTATTTTAAATATAACATCAACCATTGTTGGGGTACTATTTCCAGATGTTGTAAGAAAAATAAACATTTAATCTGCAAGTACTCTGAGGTAGTCAAGGCATAAGTCAGCCATTTGTGCAACCTCAGAAAAGTGGGAACATTTGATAGATGTTCCAACTCTTACCCTTCCAGGTAGCAGCTTAGAGCTGCGATATTTTGCCCTGTGTTGAGCCAGGGAAAGGTGATGGTTTCCCATAAACTAATTTAAATCAGCATTTGTTCTCCACAGCTCCTGTGGGTGTAGGATATAGGATCTCGTTACTGCTTCAAGATAGGTGAGAAAGAAATAAAGTCTTTGGAAAGCACTGGAACAAAAGATGTTGGATGTATGGTCCAGCGCTTTCCCTTTTGGGGAAAAGCTGGGGTGGAAAACTTCCTCATACTTGAATAGTACGGTGCTGGGGGCAGGGTTATGTCAAGAGAGATTCTTAACCTTCCTACTGTTTGGAGATATGGCTGATTTTATAATCATCCCAGTGGAGGAACACTCAGCTAGTTTCTGTTTCTTATGAAGGGAGTCAGTTTGTGCACTGCTGTTGAATCCGTGTGTAAGGGAGGTAAGGGAGTTTAGGCACTTTGATGTCACTCTCCAGGAATTAACTTTTTCTGCCTCCATTTTGTTTAGACTTTATTTTCCTTTTCTCGTGGCTGAAGAAGTTTCAGAATCAGTTGAAATAATTGGGTGGGGGAGAGAAAAGGAATAAAGAAAGGAATTTAAAGTCCTTCTCTCTTTTCAATTGGAGTAAGTTAAATATTGGTATAATATGATTCCACATTTCTAATCTGAAGCTCAGTTTATCCAAGGAACCTCAATGATTACTCAGTCCAAATAAACTCACATATTCTTTTATTTAAAACTTTGTCCTGGAGATGGATCCCTACATTGTTCTCATCTTTCTCTAGCTGATGATAGAGCCATTTGAAATGGATATGCAAGACTCCAAATGTGTTTGAGTCAAATCCGAATCCCTCTGGACCCCTGCTTGTAGATACCAAGGTTACAACGATTCTAGCTCACGCACACAAGTTCAAGACATTTACTTTCTCCATTGACAATCTCTGTGTCTGGGGATTTGGGTGCTAGGGCACTTCCAGACCTAATCTCAGGTGAGCAGAAGTGAGCCATTCACCTCACCATCTTGCTTAGTCTGCAATGGCAGCACAAGCACTAAAAAAAGGGGCAATAATTCAATGTAGGCATGAAATCCTTTTTTCATGGGGTAAGGTTTGGAAAGGTCAAACTTTTGGACACATTGATCTATTTTTTGTCATCTTTTCTTTTCCCCACAAACCAGTAATTATCCTTTCAAATGTATATTATCTTTCTCCTCTTAGTATTTAAGTTTCTCTGAGGAAAGACATGAGGGGGACAGTTTCACATTCCAGCTGGGTCTCAAAGATTATATAGAAATGTGCTAGGTAAAGAAATAATGTGGCAGAAAGAGCTGTGCAGGTCCTGAACTGGGAAGGAGTACGACACGTTTAGAAAAAAGTAGCTCTTGGATCCTCCTCCCTTGGTCAGGAAGATCTACTCTCCCTCCCTTTTTGCGTAGAATGTGGTGGGATTATTCTGCTGACGTCCAAGGGGAGATCAGAAAAGACAGTGCAGATCTTGCCATGATGTCTGTATCACTCACGTTTAGAGTTGGGAGCTGCCGTTTAAGAGATTTAGCTGTACCAACTGTTCTTCCTGTGAGGAAGCCCAGGCCAGCTGGACAGGCCACATGAAGGAAGTGGTCTGATCTGCAGTTAGGCAGAGGTCCCTGCTGCGGCCAGCACTCTGCCACACTTGTGAGAGAGCATGCCTGAGGTCACCTGGGGCCCTAGTCTTCCCAGGTGAGACCCAGACTGTACAGAACAGAAAGAGCCCTCTCTACTCATGTGCATGCCTTTAACATGTGACTGATGACATGCAGGGAGGCCAGAAAATGCTTCTTTTAGGCCACTACATTTGGCAGTAGCCTGTCATGCAGTGGTATTAACTTGAACATGGAGGACTTACATGGTAGCTGAGTGAACTTAGGAGGGGTCTTGGATGCCAGGACTGGGAATTCGGATTTAATTCTGTAGACAAGGGGCTGGCAAACTGTTTTCTGTAAAGGGTTGCAGAATAAATATTTTAAGCTTTGTGGGCCATGTCTGGTCTCTGCTGCATTTTCTTCTTCTCCTTTTTATTTATATTTCACAATCCTATAAAAACATAAAAGCCATTTTTAGCTCAAGGACCTCATAAACACAGGCAGCTGGCCAGATTTGGCCTTCGGGCCATCGTCTGCTAACTCTGCCATGGGCCGTGCACAGTCAGAGAGGTTTTGAAATGAAAGCGTAAGCTGATCTGATTTTAAATATAATATCAGCCATTGTTGAGGTACTATTTCCAGATGTTGCAAGAAAAATATACCAATATATTCTGTGTGTTTTCAAGTTAAAGAGCTGGATACAGAGTGATATTTGCTGTGTTCAGAGTTGATTCCCCAGTGTATACGAAGAAGCACATGAAAGATTAGGATGAGAATAGCAATTTCTTATGTCAGTAGTACCCTGGGCCTTCTACTGTAAAGACTTTCAAATCTTATTCTCTGGGTAACTGATGTGTTTATAATTATTTCTAAAATGTCCTTTGTCATAAGTTTTTATTTGAAATTAAAAATCTTCCTTGTTGTTCTTCTCTTTCTGCCCTAGGAGATTCTTAACAGGGAGATGCATTGTCTGCTTTTTAAAATTAAAATATTTTGAAATAAGTAATGATCGTAACAGTTTTATACCATGCCATATGTGCAAGATAAAACTTTGTGAGGGACTGCTAGCTTCAAAAAACACAATAGCTTTTAGAACCTTTGTTATGTTCTGTGCTGGAAATTGCTGCTTCACAGAATTAAATAATATCACGCATTTTAATTTTCTTTAAATAACTAAAGAGATTACTTTAAATTATTTACCAGCTGCTTGTCAACTAGAAGTGCATTCCAAGGCTTCCAAAAAATGCGTCCAATAAAACTATCCTTTATGTAAGCATTTTATCCTGGAAAAATTCTTCCATTATAAATATTTATTGCAAATGATTTTTGCTAAAGGTCACCTTAGGCAGTATACAATCTGTTTTACTCAAATGTGATATAATAATCTCGGGCCAAATGACCCCTGTGCAGAGATAAAGTGAACGATGTTCTTAAAAATGCAAATGAAAACTTCAGTTTCCTTCACCGGTGGTTGTTTTGTCTGCAATCTGGGAATGAATGAATGAATGAATGAATGAATGAGCAGCCAATGAGTACCAGATACAGGGATGCTCATGTTTTCCAATGACATTATTCTATTTCCTTTTTACAGTAGTTTTGTGGATTAGGATATTATTTACATTTTTATTGAGGATGAAGCTAAATCTCATCTTTCCCTCTTTGTGAAGTGGTGAACTATGAAATAAGGAGAGGGCAATGCAAGGACTCTAAGAGGCTCTGGGAAAAACACCCCTTTCAAACGGATGATTTCACAGCTCATTTGAGACACTTGCTGACTTCATATAAATGTTAAGTTTCTTTGGTCCAAGTCAACAAAAATAATACCTTTCTTGGTGAAATCTCCTTATAATTACATGTTTCTTTAAGCCCCTTTGTCTGAACTGAACCAATGCCAAGCCAATCTGGATTCTCGTAAGACCTTTTATTGGTGTATGTAAAACTGTGCTGCGTACTGGGTGATGGAGGGTTACTTTGTTTTTCCTTTATTACACAACTTCTTTTGGCTTCCTGTCAGAACTGCAGATGAGCTTTTCCTGCTTGAATATTTATTTATTACTTTTTCCTGTGTTGACTCACCATTGCACCAAGCCTTCTACTCTGGGGCAGTAGCACATGTGTTGCTGGTTAGGGTGTAGGCTCATGCTGTTGATGGATTATGGCCCATGGTGTAGGAGCCTATTCCCACCATCTTTGGCCTATGGGAGTGTCAGTGTTCAGGTGCAGCTTTTAACTCATTTTCTACAGCTTCTTGCAGTTGCATAATTTTATGCCAGGTACTCAAAACAAAGCATCTCTGGACGATGGGTTTGGGTGAAGGTCAGGCTTTTTGGAAGCATGGGTGATGGCATTTGGGTCAACTGGGGTTCAGAAGCACCCACAGGTGGCTAGGGATCTGAAGAGCTCATTGTCAGCCTGGACTGCAATGGGGGACCATGAAGTTCCTTTCCTAAGCCTTTATTTTCACTTCTCCCCTCTTCATTTCCCAAGCGATGGAATGTCCTTACTGCCTCATGAGGGTGCCATGATTTTATCTCCATGTTTGGCTTTTTGAACGCCTTTGGTCCTTCCATACAGATGACCTCATGGAATCTAACAATTGAGTCCACGGATAGAATCAGCACCTCTTAAATTACTTACAATTCCTACTCACTCTTTCTCCCTTTCTCTCTCTTTACCATAAATAACTGCAGTTACAAGACTCAGTAAGAGCTGGGCGCAGTGGAGCATACCTATTGTCCCAGTTACTAGGGAGGCTGAAGAGAGAAGACTGCAAATTTGAGGCCAGGTTGGGCAACTTGGTTAGGCCCTGTCTCAAAATAAAAAATAAAAAAGTACTAGAGGTGTCGTTCAGTGGTAGAGTATCCCTGAGTTCAGTTTCCCAGCACTGCAAGAAAAAAAAAGGAAGAAGAAGAAAAAAACAAACCAGAAAGACTTTATATGCTCTCAATAGGCTTAATAGTATGGTGGTGAACTACCTCAATTTTCAAACTTGGTTGGATTCAAATCCCAATCTTACCAAGTATGAGCTGTATGACCTTCAGCAAGTTACTTAGACTTTCTCTGCTTCCATTTTCTCACCTGTAAAATGAGGATGTTAATGGTAACCTCTAGTCTCTGGTGTTATTGCCAGGGTTAAACAAATTAAAATAGTTGAAGCCCTCAGAGTACTACCTCAGAGTACTACCTGACATACCATACCATGGGTGCATACATACCATGGGTGCTAGGGAGAACTTTGCCATTTTGATTACCTTTGCGCAAAACTTTCCAGTAGAGGGGCATTTACTACATCACAAAGCTTCCTGTATGACATTTCTAAATCCATCAAAGAAGAATGAAAATGCCTATTGTGAGTTTTCAAAATGGCAAAAAGAAATTTATTTGGTTATTTTTCTCTTCTTGAGCTTACAGCTGTATTAACCTGCACTGAGTCGAATCTCATGAACATTTGGATTGCAAGTCTGGACATCCATGGTTCCATGCTAGAGAGATAAAAAAGAGCAATCAATATTAGGAACACAAGGTGACTATCAAAGTTATTGAACATTCTTGTCAATATTACGGCCAATGATCAGTCGAGACTGCTAGAGCCCTTGGTACATTTTGGTGGGAGATGGGATAATTGGTTATTGAATGCAGGAGCATTCTACCTCTGAGCTGTATCCTCAGCTCTTTTTTTTGAAACAGGAGCTTACTAAATTGCTGAGGGCCTCACTAAGTTCCCGAGGCTGGCCTCAAACTTGTGATCCTCTTGTTTCAGCCTCCCAAGTACTGGGATTACAAGCATATGGCACCACACCTGGCTTTGATACCTATTTCATTTTACCTATTTAAGACCAGATTGTGCTTCATTTAATAACAATTATGCTTTTCACTTGTAAAGTGCATGTAAAGAAAGTTAAGAAATACTAACATACTAACATACAATACTATCTGACATATAATACTATCTGACATACAATACTATCTGATTCTTTCCCCCTAAATAAAATGACCTTTTATTACCTATAGGATACATCGATCAATGTAACCTCTGGGTGTATACTTTTATGTTATCTCTATCTTTCCTAGATAGCAAACCATCTGGTCCTGATGACCGTGCGCCAGGTTCTAGCACAATCTGGATAGAGTCAGTGTTAAGCAATACTGCTTTTCAACTGTTGTAGTCACAGAGAATAATTAGTGGCAGTTCACCGTGAGGTATGTGTTTGTCTCCAAATTGTGTTTATATGAGGAAGAGAGAAAATGAGGGAGAAGAGGGCAATAGTCAAGTTATGAGCAGAGAAAGACAATTTTTTAAGTTTCAGGCTTTCATCGGTCTACTGAGGAGTCAGTGGATAGGTGTCCAGCTCATCCATCAGCCTTTTCTGGAATCTCTCTTTATTTTTATTTATTTATTTTTTGCGGTACTGGGGATTGAACTCAGCAGCATTCTACCTCTGAGCTATACCCCTTTTCCGGGCCTGTTTTTCTTTTTCAAAGGTGGAGAGTAGCCATTCTGATTCTAACGAGAGGCCAGCGTCTTTGGGAGCCTGCGTATGGCTTGCGCCCTCATCACTGTAGTTATGTGGCTTTAGTGCTTTCTGGGGTCTCTTGTTCCTGCTAAACCTTGGGCTCATAATTTTAATGAGTACGAGTGGGAGAATGTAAGTTCCTCTCTCACACCGTATCGCTTATTAAATAACAGACCCAACCCACAGTGAAGTGTCAACATTTTGCATGTTTTTCTGGGACCCGCCCATCATGATGTTACATTACTTAATGAAGCTATCTTTGCTGTGTTTATGCTAAGTAGAATGAATTCAACACATACAATTTCACACATTCTCACAGCACGGATTAGTTTGGAGTCTTGGATTAACTGTAAACTGAGCTTTATCCATTTCCATCTTGATTTATTCTGTTTTATGATCTGGCCCACTTATAGCTAACATGATCACTGAGATCGTTTGATTTAGGTCTGCTGTTAGTTATTTTCCCCTTGCTGCAGACAAAATACTGGAAAGAATCAACTTATAGGAAGAAAGGTTTCTTTTGGCTCATGGTTTCATAGATTTAGCCCATTATCAGCTGGTTCCATTGTTTCTGGGTGTGTGTTAAGGCAGGACATCATGGCAGGTGGTAGAGGTAGGTATGAAATGTCCCCTAAAGAGCTCATTTACTAATGTTTGAAGTTGATGTAATCAAGTCTTGAGGGTCGTAGTCCCAGAAGTGGATAAACCCATGCAATGGATTTACCTGAGTGGTACCTGGTGGGCCGATAGGATAGGGTGTGGCTGGAGGAGGTGGTCCCTGGGGTGTGGCCTTGGGGATTACATAAATGGTCCCTCCTCCCCCTGCGGGCTCGCTCTCCTGCTTGTGCCCTCCATGATGTGAGCACAGCCCGTGTGCTCTCCCTCCACCTCCGCCGCCATGCCCTGAGGTACTCAGTTCCCACCTTCACATGCACTGAGCCTGAAGCCATAAGAAAATAAATCTTATTTCCTCTAAGTGACAGGGTCAGCCTTTAGATTATAGCTGCAAGAATGCTGGTGGATATAGTGGGGAGCAAATAGTGGAGCAGTACTGTTCACCTCATGGTGTATAGAAAGGAGAGACGAGAGAGAGGAGAGAGAGAGAGGAGAGAGAGAAAGGAGAGAGGAGACAGAGAGAGAGAGAAAAAAAGAGAGAGAGAGAGAAAGAGAGAGGGAGGAGAAAGGAGAGAGAGAGGGAGAAAGAGAGGAGAGAGGAGAGAGAGAGAGAGAGAGAGAGAGAGAGAGAGAGAGAGAGAGAGAGGAGAAAGGAGAGAGAGAGGAGAGAGGAGAAAGGAGAGAGGGAGAAAGAGAGGAGAGAGAGGAGAGAGGAGAGAGGAGAGAGGAGAGAGAGAGAGAGAGAGAGAGAGAGAGAGAGAGAGAGAGAGAGAGAGAGAGAGAGAAGAAGGGTCCAGATTCCTTACGTACCCTTTTTGGTAATACCCCCTATAATCTCCTTCTTCCAAGTAAGCCTAAAAAATTTCTACCTCCTAAAGTGTCCACCACACCCCAAAATAAGTTAATTTTTTATTTTTTCTGTCGCTTTAAATCTGTTCTTAAGCTCACCCATTAAAAACCTCATATCAGATGTACTTTCCGTCTTTAGAGTTTCCATTTGGTGTCCCGTGTATCATTCTAGGGTAAATTTTCCTGTATGTCTTTTAAGATGTTCTTTACAACTGTTATATAGTTCTTATCTTTCCACTTCAACATCTCTTGATGTTGAGTTTCTTTTGACTTTTTTCCCCTCTTGATTTTGGGTCCCATTTTACTGTTTCTTTTCATGCTTAGGGTCTTTTTATTGCAATCCACACATGAAGAGTGGTGCATTTTTGTTCTTTGAAGCAGGTTGAATTTGTTCTGGGAGGCAACGAGCTTGTCTGAGCACAAACCCCAGCCTCTGTCCCTCTGCAGGTGGCAGTAGCTGAAGTCCACCCTGAGTCCTTTCCGTTTTTACTGCTGCCATTTGGTCGCCTGCCCTCCCTGGGAGGTGCCTCTGTAGAGTTGTGTCTGGCATTCTATAATGACTTGGGCTGGACATACACATGCAGATTGCCTCCTGCTGGACTTGCCCTAACTCAGATGCTTTGTTCTGAGCTACATGTGGATTAGAGAATGTGCTTCAGCAAAAAGCTAAAAACTCAAATTTCACCTTTGCAGTCCTACTTTTCTTTTTTGTTGTTGTTGTAATAATTCGTGCATTGTAAGCATACATCTTTGTTAGGTACACATTGATAACAACATATGTGCACACATTTGTCATTTGACCCCCTCCCCAATTCTCACCCCGCTCCTCGCCCTCCCTCCTTCTCAAGTTCAGTTTAGTGAGTGACCCTCGATAAGCAAAGAAGTTGATTTAACCGAAGGGGATGGATGGGTGGGGGGACACCGAATGCACACGATGTACCTACACAATTATGTCAAGGTCATTCACTAAACTGCAGTGCTAATTTTCAAGCCTACACCACTCTCCAGTCATTTTGCACAGGTTGGACAATTGTTTTCTGGAGAAGGGTGAGTCTAGTCAACCTATGCAATCTCCACTATTTTATGTGTGTGTGTGTGTGTGTGTGTGTGTGTGTGTGTGTGTGTATGTGTGGTATTTAGGATTGAACCCAGGGGCATTCTACCTCTGAGCTACACACCTAGAACTATTTTTTTTTTTAATTTTGAAATAGGGTCTCATTAGCTTGATAAGAATATCACTACTTGCTGAGCTGTCCTTGAATCTGCAATCCTCCTGTCTTAGCCTTGTAAGTACTAGGATTATAGGCATGCATCACCACAGCAGGCTCAATCTCCACTATTAACTGGCAGTAGGACCTACCTGAGGCTTTTTGAAGGTTAAGTTCTTCATTATTTCACTCTTCTAAAGGTACAATTATCATAATAATCTATTTTTTAAATTAACTTCAGGGATAGTTTGTGTGATGTTTCTACCTGTAGTATGTAACTGAGTTGTAGCAATAATAATAATAATACCACTTAGCTGATGCCCTGGGATAGGTTAAATAATGGACCAGTAAAGACGTCCCCACCTCCACCTCCACACCCAGAACCTGTGAACCAGCCACAGTAAAACACCCAGAACCTCCACTCCACACCCAGAACCTGTGAACCAGCCCCATAGTAAAAGGTGTTTCCTAGATGTGACCAAATTAAGAATACTGGGATGGGAATTATTCTGGACTACCTGGACAGGACCAATATAGTCATGGATACACATATGAAGTAAGGCAGGAGGACCAGGCTGGGGAGAAGGTCATGTGACAATGGTATCAGAGGGAGGCAGAGTCAGAAACAGAAAGTTCTCATACTGGCTTTGAAGGTGGAGGCAGAGCCCATGTTCGAGGAACACAGGAAAAGGAGGGGAACAATTTCCTCTTGAGGCCCCCAGAAGGAGGGTAGCCTTACTGACGATCCTCTGATCTTAGTGTGAGGCCCGTTGGGGTCTTTTGACCTCCCAAACTGTAAGGCAATAAATTTGTGTTGTTGTAAGACAAAGAGGTTGTAGTACTTTTTTGGAGACAGTAACAGCCAACTAGTACCCTCAGCAGAGTGGCTTCAGCAGCGGCATCTTGTATCTTGCGTTTCATAGACCTAACCAATTGCATGTACCCCTAAAGGTGTTTCTAAAGTTTTTTTCGTATTCAAATAATTTTCTTACTAAAATGTTCCCCATTTTGAATTCAGGCTTAGCGTTTCAAGAGTCACTAAAGATGAGATTGGCAGCTTCCAGAAGCCAGGCTGGAGTGTGGAGGGAGCTGTGTGATAATGCTCAGGGCGTCATGAAAGAGCTTCTGCTACGTCCTTGCTCTGCAGGAGCTGGGAGTGAGTGCATTTTCGATTTCCTCCTAAGGGTTCACTGCTCAATCTTATTTACAACATAGGAAGCTTATGAAGCCGCCACTTAATATTACTGTCTTGGACTCATTCTCCTTGCGCTCCTCTTGGTCCCATGACCTATTTGTAGCACAGCCAGAATTAGAAGACTCTTCGATGTTTGATGCCTCATTGGTGGAGAGAGTTACCTGCCTTTCACCAGTTCCCTGTGTCTGGTGAAGGTGACTTTTTTGGCCAGTGGAATGTGAGAGAATGTGACCTGCCCATCCTGGTCACTGTGGCGTGTCCTAAGTATAGATCTGGGGGCCTTGGAGACCACATATCTCACAGTGTCATTAGCAATGGAGGGAGGCAGAATCCCCCCACTGCTCATTGGAGCAGAACCTGCAAGAAACTCTCTACTGGACACTATGTGGCCAGAGAAACTTTCACTCTTTTATGCCATTGATATTTTGGGACTGTCAGAGCAGAAGCATATCTTATTCATGAATATATTTATGAGACTTTGGGTGCCACCATCAGAGTGAGTCAAGGGGGTACTTTTTGAGAATCATTGCAGTAGCTTGGTTGTAACTTGTGGGGTGTCTCCCACATCCTGGGTATTCTCTGACACAAGCCTTTAAGTTCATATGTAATCTCTGCAAGACAGGGATTTTGATAGGAGTCCAAGGCTCAATGAGGTGAGGAACTTATCTAAAGAAGTTGATGGCATGGAATTTGGATTGAAAGCTACAATCTTTTCACAGCAACATACTACTTCTAAAGGTCCAGAACTATAGACTATAATAATTCAGTTCAAATTTCTGTTTTGACAGAGGCCATAGAAAGTAAATAGCAGCAAAGCAAAGGTTGTTTTTTTGATTTTTAAAATCTTGGGCACAGTGCAGTTCATGGGGGGCATCTGGTATTGCCTGGGGGTATTTTTTGGTTGTCAAAACTGAGGGTGCTACTGGAGTCTAGTGGGTGGAAATCAGAAGTCTAGTAAACATTCTGCAACATACATGCACAGTACGGCCCCCCACAGTAGAGAACTGCCCAGCCCCAAACATCAATAGGGCCAAGGTGAGGAACCTTCTCAGAGGGTAACAACTCATTAGGTGGCAGAGACAGAACTCAAATCTGTGGCATAATGTATCTCTCCAAAAAGATCAACACTCACTGGCCTTAAAAACTTGGGTTCACTGTTTTAATTGACCAGTTGAGAAACCCCAAAGATAGTGATGGAACAATTTAAAGAACATGGTCTTTATGAGGCTGGGTGGGAGCTCTCAGAGGATAAGAAACAAAGTCACCTTTTAGTAGCTTTTGGGTCTCTTGCTTCTAGCACATTACTCAGTAGGGTTTTATTTGATGTTTATTAACTGAAAACATTTTTTTTTTCTGTCCCTCCAAAGTAAATACTAATGGTGTCCACTTATCAAATAACGTGAGAAAAATATTTTATAACTCATGTATCTTTTCCCTGACTGGCAAAACGGAAGTTCACACGTGGAACTCCCTTCTCAGCCCTCCCATGGGATGCTCCAGGCCCCTGAGATTAATCTTCCTGTTGGTCTTTGAGTAGAGGAGGCCCTATTTGCCCTCAGACTTCTGAGATGTGTTTCCTCTCATGCTGTGTACCTATAGCTGCTCCTCATTTCTTCTGAGTTTTGTAATTCTAGGCAGCTGCTTTCAAAAGATATTTGCCACTATGCTGGCTTGTTTTGAAAAAGAAAAAAAATAAAGACAGAAAGAAAAAAAATAATGGGCTTCTCTGTGTGCTGGGTCTTTGGGACTCCTTCCCCTGCTGCTCCCAGCGGGGTCCAGATTTTTACTGTGTGCCTATTTCCATGGGTAAAAGAGCCCCTTATGCACAGGTGTTTCATTAATTGGCGTCATTGTGGTGAGGGCTGGGGAAGCTGCTTCCTCCAGGTCTGCCCCCTTCGCTGCTGTCCCCACCTAACTTGTGGCTGACAAGGCCTCAGAGACTGCCCATCCAACTACTGATTCATCCAGCAAATGTCACTGCCCTGCAGCTGGATTTCATCCTTGATATCCTTGATTCAGAGCCCTTGGAGTTCATGACCCTTGGAGAAACCAATTTTCCTGGTCCGGGAGCCATGTATGATCTGAGCCATACCCAAGGTATTTCAGCCCATTAGAAAAACAAATGGTGATTCAGAAAAGGAGGAGAATGGTATTATATAGAAAAGCTCCCCCACCTCTAGAAAGGTGCTTTCTGATTAGGGAAACCCCTCAAGAGTGTGAAGCTACACACTGATTCAATAGAGCTGCCTGCAAAGTTAGACAGCCATGAAAATGATTTTGTTGTTGGTCTCTCGCTGTTCACCTGTTGATGCTCCTTTCTGTGTTGATTCAAATGAAAACAGGTGAGATTGAATGGTGGCATTTACAAGTTTTCTCTGCAGGAAATGTCTTTGTCCTTTAGTTCATGAATTCCCCTGAAATATGCTGTTGTGTTATTGTTTTACTCATATGCCACACTAAGCCATTTTATTGATGAATGTTGTTAAGAATAAACTACTACACCCCAGAGGGACAATGAAAGGCTTTCTCTCCTTCATTGCACTCCACTCATCTGAGTTTAGATCCTTTCACATACATGTGAAACCCCTATGAAGAGGGAAATAGAGGTGACATTGACATTTTCTCTTGAAATAGGGACAGAAAAATGGGATGTCACTCCTGGGACCAAACACCAGAAGGAATTTTCCTGGTATCCTTGAGCTTACTCCTTTCGGTATAGGATGCTCAGCCCCTATTGGATTCCTGCCCTCTCTCTTGTTCCATCTACTTCCACCCACTCTTAGAGACACCTCCATGGACATATTGAGCTCTCCCTTTGAGGAACACCACAGTACTGGGGACTTTGCTGCTGAACTTGCCATTGCCGGTTTTTGCTTTGCCGGGGATGGGCTCTTGGCTGGGGCAATCCCTGTTTAGTATATCTGGAGCATCTGCCCCACGGCCCTTCCATTTCAAGGGCAATTATTTAAGGTTTAATATAAAAATTCTGGCTGTAATGTAGTTATCCATGCTGGCCATGCCATTTTGTTTGTTTCCTGAGAAGCTGAAAGATTAATGTAATACAAATGCACTGTAAGGGAGCTTGAATAGAGACCTGGGGGTGCTTCTCTGCTCATAAAAGACAGAGGTGGTCTCTCCACAGTAGGTGCTATGGCTTGAAGTCCCCACCAAAACTCATGTTGAACTTTAATTCACACGGAGGCTAAAAGACATGAGACAGGTGGGTCCTTTAAGAGGTGATTAGGTCAATTTAGGTCAATTAATGAATCGTTCTTGTGCAAAAAGCTACTTTCTACAGATAACGTTACCTTACCCCAGTTCTCAATGTGCCTGAGAGAAAGTCAGTGTCCTTCAAGATAACATTTATGTAGTCATCTGGCCTGGACACTGGATGTTCTTTTTGTTCCCTTGGTTCTTGGGAACTAGGAGGGGCATCTCAGGAACATGGCATTTTACTGTCTTCTTTAAGGATGAAGCTCATGTACTAGTTTTGCTTCTTGATGCTTCTGAGTTGATTTTAAGTCAATTTAACACATTTCCATGTTCCTTTTGAAGTCAGTCCATTTCCTGAGCCAGAGACTAGGAGGGGCATCCTTTTTGTGGAATTTTTAAAGCTGTCCTCCACAAGACAAGCCGTAGAATGGGCTATGAAGCAGACATGCAGCCATCCCTCTGGTTTTAATACAAGCTTTTACCCGCTAGTATTACCGACACCATTACTACCTGTTTGAGGGCAGCCATCTGGGGTCCAATTTTAAAGCATCAAGATTGAAAGTGAGTTATTTCTTGAGACTGCATAAATAGGCCATCTTCAGGAAATCTGATGGAAGAAGGTAGAGAGGGCACTTGTTAAGATATGAACGGAGAAGTGAGGGGTTGTTTACATGTTCAAAAGCCACAGAAAAGGATGCTGAATAACAGAGGCTAGAAAGCTTGATTGGTTAGCAGAGCTAAAAGGACTGATTGGCTAGCGGTTCTGTACTGAGAGCTGGAAAGACTGAGCTAGAAAGACGGAATTGGCCAGTGGTTCTGTACTGAGATGTAAGACATTCCAGGAAGTCTGGCGGGAAGAGCAAGATTGTGTTGGATGAGAAGAGTTTGAAAGACAGTAGGAGGAAGGGACGTGTGATGAAATGTTGGACTGTGAAAGAGGCAGTTCCTGCAAGAACCCCCAATTAAAAAATGAATGTTTTGTGTGTAACAAATATGAGATAATAGCCGGGCGTGGCGGAGCACGCTTATAATCCCAGCATTCGGGAGACTGAGACTGGAGGATCCAGGTTCTCGGCCAGCCTCAGCTACCTAGTGAGGCACTCCGCAACTTAGTGAGACTCGGTTTCAAAATAAAGAATAAAAAATAGGGCTGGGGGTATAGCTTGGAGGTAGAGTGCCCCTGAGTTCAATCCCCAGTACCGCAAAAAAAAAAAAAAAAAAAAAACCACAAAAAACCCCAAAACAAACAAACAAAAAAAACAAAAAACAAACAAACAAAAAAACCCCCCAAAAACAAATATGAGATAATGAGAAATATGGAAGAAATTGTTGAGAGTGATGTGTTTTCCTCGGGGAGAGGGGGAAACATGGTTTGCGATCCAACCTGAATGTGTCTTTAATACATACATAAAAGAGCGCCCATTAATTCGCTTATCCATTTATTCAGCCTTACAAGTCCCGTTTTACATGGATCCAACTTTTGTACAGAGCAATTTCCATCTGGAGTGATGTATGACTTTATCACATAATGGCTATTTGCAGTCTTTCTCCAAGTAGCCATGTAAGGGTGGTTTTCTTCCCCCTCCTGTTTTACCTGTGAGAGTGCTGTCTCTTCTGAGGTGGTGTCTGCCCTAGAACATTTGGCAACACCTCATGAGCCTCTCAAGTCTTTCTGCCATCAATCACAAGTCAATCGTGGGAAGACACTATTGAAGCACATTTTCACGTATTTGGTCTCTTTATTGCACGTGTATTGCAAAGCCCCTGATGTACGGTCCCGTGTCAATGTTCTTTGTAGTAAACTTTCTGCTTAGAGTCTAAGGTCCAGGTGAGAGAGTTACGACTGCATAACTAGCTCAACCTCTTAAGGCCTTTCACTTTTATTCTCCTTAAGTGACATATGGCATGTTCATATCTCGGCACCACACGGACACTAGTTTAAATGATCCAAGAAAGAAAGTTTGTAATTACATTCGCCATCAGTATTGCCTGTGAAAGCCTTCCGTCAATATTAAACTCCTCTTTCAATGCATGCTTGCAAGGCTGGTGGTATTTCTAAGTGAGTGAGCTGAGGTTCAGGGCTTTTCCACATTTATGGGAAATTGATATTTCAACAAATTAAATGACCAAAACGAGGGACAATGTGGTTTGCATAGAGTGAGGCTCTGCTCCTGATTTTATCCTCAAGTGTATTTATCTTTTTGTATCTCTACTGAGAGACTGCTATGGTAGGCACATTTGTTCTTAAATTCAAATAGGAACAAAACGTTTTATGCTCAAGACCTTTTTCATTTCGATTTTTTAAAAATGCATATACGATTTGGGAGAAATGCTATCCATATGTTTTTGGTAGACTGATATCATTGAAGTGTTGTTTTGTGAGTTCTATTTGATATCCCTAAAACCTGTATTGAGCATGCTGATACCAATTCTTCCCTTCTTTCCTTAAATATACAATATCATTGTCTTCTGAAGACAAACACACTCCATGCCAAGGGTTGGGGTATCCTGGCAGGGGCTGACTAAGTCATGCCTTCTGATTAGACTATCACTGAGTCTACCTCTCCTCTGCGTCCTCCTCGAAGGGCCAAGAGAGTGACCCAAATGGCTTCCCCAGCAAGCACACGTTGCACCCAGTGCACACTGTCCAGAGGACACTAATTTCTAACCCCCAGTCCATAAACCCATGGTGTATTGCAACTACTCAGCCCCAGATTGACTTATGTTTCCTCCAGTAAAAGGGAACTTCTTGCATCCTCTCCTGCCTCTTCTTCCCCTCCCCGGATTCTCCCTGTGGACGACACTGAGTAGCAGGTGTCCTCAGGTCTGATGGTGGGTGGTGGGCTCTGTAAGGCCACTACGGGCTACATGGGGTGTGGAGGGGCATGCTCAGAGACAGTGACTGTACAGGTGGCATCTGGACTAAGTGTGTGATATTTAAATTTAAAACTAACCAGTTAAGAGGTGTGTGTTGTTAGAGGCTCATTCTCTGCTCCACTTTGAACTTTGAAAGAATCCACCTCTTTCACAAGTGCAAGATCCAAACCAACAGAAGGCTGAATGCCAATGGGCACTTTCACACCCTCCTAATTGGAGTGTAACTTGGTAAGTGCTTGTAAAACTATTTGGAGGAATGTTTCCAGAGTATTAATTTGACTTCTGGGAATATATCCTGAGGGAATTGTTGTAAATTCCTCCAATTTACTAGCTGTGCAAGCCCAGGACTGCTTAAGAAGCCAGGCTCCGAGGCCAGCCCAGGGTTCTGCTCCCAGCTCAAATGTGTGTGAACTGTGCAACCCAGGAATGTCCACACTGAACTCCCACCTCAGCTGCTTCATCTGTAAAATGGAACCATGATGACATGGCTGCCTCCTGGTACAGACACGAACACGTAGCACATTGCAACATATAAAATGGCAAACACATAAAACATGGTGGTTACTGCCATATGGCACAGACACAAGCACTGAAAACATAGCACAAAGCCATGTGTTAATAAGTATGCAGTAAGTGTTGATATTCTTCCTCTTCATCTCTCTTAGTTTCCGTATTTGTAGAATATGGGCAAGAACAGGTTTTCTGCAATAGGATTACTATGGCGATGAAATAAGATCATACGTAGAAAGCGTGTTGTGAACCCATAAGTGTTACTGGCTGTTACATGTAGGCAAGGAGCTTTATGAACAAAGCATTTGTTGCTTTGATGGAAAGTTGATTTTTTTTTTTTAATGGAAAAGTTGATTTTTTAAAAAAATCTAGAGACATCTGATACTTTTATTTGGTTGCTATTTGGAAGAGAAAAATGATGTTTCCAATAAATTTTGGCAAATGTTATTGTGAAAATATTAAGCCAACTAGATGGATCTTCAGATATCCTCTGTATAGGACACAAGTGTCTAGAAAAATATGTGGTATATAATTAGTGCTTGCCTCTGAGGGGAGAGATTGGTGGTGCGTTTACATTCTTTGCATTTTTGTATTTATTGTGAGAAAATATTACTTTTATAAACAGGAGATAAGCAGAATCCCCTTACAAAAGAGTTTGAAGTATATTTTTAGGCCTGTGTCATAAAATATTTTCCTTCCATAGGGATCATTTGATGGCACTGCAATCATTGAAAGAACTGGGCCATATTAAGTACCTTCATGATGACAGTCTAATATCAATTCAAACAGTAAGTGAAAGTATAAATGAGAGTATTATGCACCTTCATATCCATGGCACTTGTCCATGTACACCAAGATTAAAATTTAATAATTTATTAAGCACGTAGGCTGGTGCATCCATGCTTAATAAATATTTATTAAACAAATGAATAATTGTATTAGAGTGAGGTTTGTCAAAGAAGTAAGGTTTAATCCCCATGACATCACCTGAATTGTACAAGAAGGGTGCCTGCTGGGGCAGCAGGCCGGAACGGAGCCAGAAGCCCTGGGCTGTTTTCTGCAGGATTCACATTCTGTGAAGGTGGCTCGCCAGCTCCTCTGCTCATCTCTGCGGTGAGCTGCTTGCACAGAATGTTTTTAGCATGCCTTTCCAGCATCTGAGGTTCCAAGCAAGAGGAGTAAGTCATGCTGATTTGCATGTATTGAGTGGGAGTGTGTCTGGTGCAGGATCTCAGTCACTGGCAGGTGACGCTCAAGATCTTTGCAAGGTCTCAACCAGAGACCACGTGACCTCTGCTTTCTCGTCCATCGTCTATCCCTCCCACGCTATACCCTTCTGTGGCTGTAGGTACTGGCCTAGGCTGCTCCTAGCTGCTGTCCTGGTCTTGCTTATCAAATATGTTAGCTCATTCTGTTCCCTGTGCCCGGGTGCCCTCCCTCTCCCTTACCCTATCTCAGGGTTCTCTGTCTAATAACCATACACATCAGTCAGAATTCAGCTCAGGGCTGCCTTCCTGGCATGGGTCACCATGCCTGGCTTGGAGTTCGTTACTTTCTAAAATAGTTTGTAATAAAATTGGCGTTAATTCATGTATAATTTTTAGAATTTGTCAGTGAAGCTATTTAGGCTTATGCGTTTTATGGAAAGATTGTTATTCGATAGTTCCTTTTCATTTCTTGTCAATTCAGAGTTTCGATCTTTTTTCGCATCATTTTGATATTTGTGTCTTCTAGGGAATTTGTGAGACCCTGTAATTTGTCTTCAGTTATTGCATTGGAATCATAGACTTTGCTATATTGTGTTTGTGTTCTTCATTTGAAATATTTTAATTTTTAAAATGCATTTTGTTTAATTTCCAAATATTTGAGTTGCCCTGAATTTAATTTTTTATTAATGATTTCTAGTTTGACTTTGATGTAGACTAAGACTGAATTTACTGAAACTTTTAATTGGATTATGATACGGTCTTCCTTGAAAACAATCTATATGCTCTATCAAAGCATGTGTATTCTGCAAAAGTATGTATGCCATGAAGGTTGGCTTCATCAAGTTGGTTGATAGTATGAGCTATCTGCTGCCTTGCTGATTTCCTATATATTTGTTCTATTAATTATTTAGGGGGAGATATGAGCTCCAGCTCTAATCTTTTGAATCATTTAGTTCTTCATTCAATTTGGTTTAATATATTTTGGAGTTCTATTTTTTGGTACATGTACATTTATAAGTTTTGCATATGTTTTTGTTTACTGATTCTTTTATTGTTAAGAAATAATAATAAAATCCTTTCTGGTGATTTTTTTGTCTTTTATTTGTCTGAGATAAATGTAGGTGTTGTGGTAAAGCTTTACCTGATATATATATATATATATATATATATATATATATATATATATATATATATTACATTTAACCTACTTGAAACTTAAATTTGTCCCTTGTACACAGCATATGGTTCAATCTTGCATTATAAACCAGTTTGCTTGTCTCCACCTTTTGATTACACTGTTTAATCCACTTACATTTTATGTAACTATTGGTAGTTTATATTTATTTCTTCCATTTGCTATTTGTTCTAAGTCTTATATCTTTTTTCTACCCTTTAATCCTCACTTGCTTCCTTATTTTATGATATGAAATATATTTTGTGTATATCATTTTTATTATTTTTTGCTATACATTTCAATTATTTTTCTAGTGATTGTCATAGATTATAACATGATCATGCAGGAGAAGAATTTACTTCTCATTAATGCCTCCAGAAAAATAAGACTTGCTCATGTGAACTTCATTTTCTGTACTTTATTTGCTATTATTATAATATATACTATATCTACTCATATAATAAGCATAATGCACTTAGGATCATTGTTTTTGTCAATCCCACTTCTCTTAAAGAAGTTAAGAGGAGTGATGCATTTGCAAAGCATTTTTCTCTGAAACTTCCTATTGACCACTGCAGTAATCTTCCATTCTTCTTGTGGATTCAAGTTACCATCAGTGCCATATACTTTCAGGTTGAAATTCAGCCTCTAGTTTTTCCTGTGAGACATGTCTTCTATCAACATATTTTGAGTTAAATTTCCTCAGGGACACCAATGCTGCTCTGGGCTATTCTACAAAAGTGGTCTAAAGATTTAATGCAATCTCTATTAAAATACCAATGTCATTTTTCACAGAGCTAGAGAAATCAGTGTGAAATTCATGTGAATAAACAAATAAAATTCATGTGAATAAACGAAAGACCCAGAATAGCCAAAGTAATTGTAAGGAATATAAACCATGCAGGAGGGACCACAATACCTGACTTCAAATTATACTACAGAGCTATAGTAATTTAAAAAAAGCATTGCATTGGCACAAAAACAGAAAAATAGACCAATGGAACAAACACACACACACACACACACACACACACACACACACACACACACTTATAGTCAATTGATTTTCAACAAAGGTGCCAAACACATTCATTGAAGAAAAGACAGCCTTTTCAACAAATGATGTTGGGAAAACTGGTTATCCGTTTGTAGAAAGGTGAAGTTAAACCACAACTTCTCACCCTGCACTAGTCAATTCAAGATCGATCAAAGACTTGGAAATTAGAAAAGTGACTTTGAAATTACTAGATAATTGCATAGGACCAATGCTTAAACATGTAGTCCCTGGTAGAACCATCCTCTGTAAGACTCCAGAAGCTCAGGAAGTTAAAACAAGAATTAATAAATAGGATAGCATTAAATTGAAAAGCTTTTGTGCAGCAAAGGAAACCATCAAAAGTTTAAAGAAAGAGTCTACAGAATGAGAGATCTTTGCCAGCTTCTCTTCTGATAGAGGACTAATATCTATAGTAGCCAAAGAACTGAAAAGACTTAACAATAAGAAGAAAACAAAACGAAGCAACCCATCAAGAAATTGGCAATTGAACTAAATAGACACTACACAAAAGAAGAAATAAAAATGGCCAATAAATATATGAGAAAATGCTCAACATCATTAGCAGTCAGGGAGATGCAAATCAAGACTACTCTGAGATTCCGTCTAATCCCAATTAGAATGTCAATCATAAAAAATACAAACAACAAATTTTAGTGAAGATGTGGGGAAGTAGGAACTCTTATACACTGCTAGTGGGATTGCAAATTAGTGCAGTTATGCAGATCAGTGTGGAGGCTCCTCAGAAAACTGGGAATGTACCCACCATACTACCCAGCTAGGATAGCCTGGGTATCTTTCCAAAGGAATTGAAATCAGAATAGTACAGTGATACATGCATTTTTATATTTATAGCACCAAAATTCACAATAGAAAAATTATGGAACCGCCCTATGCACCTATCAACAGATAAATGGATTACAAAATTATAGGATACATACACAACAGAATTCTACTCAGCAATAAGGAAGAACAAAAGTATGTCATTTGCGGGGAAATGGATGGACCTGGATAATATTATGTTAACTGAGATTAACCAGTCAGAGAAAGTGAAGGGTCATATGTTCTCTTTCATGTGGAAGGTAGGGAGTAATTGGGATACAAGAGGAACTTTAGATAAAGAAGAAACCCCAGTGGAGCAATGGAGGAGGTCTAGGTGAGGGTGGTGGTGATGGTGGGGGCAGGGAGAATTAATGAGAGATACTTCTATTGACATTAGGTACATATAAGAAATTAGCAGTGCCAATCTATCTCAGTACCATGTATAGGGAAGGGGTGGAAATGGGGAGGGAACTGGAGGAGGCTCACCAAGTACTGCGTGCATGCATATCTCTATTACTCTAAACTACAGTATAATGTGAGATTACCATGCACTGATAAAAGTATATCAAAATCAAAATAACTTACTAACCACACAATAAGACATATTCTCTGTCTTTGCCTGGTAATGACTTTACTTCACTTTCATTTTTTTTTTTTGGTACTGGAGATTGAACCCAGAAGCATGCTACTTCTGAGTTACACCCCAGACCTATTTTATTTTAAAACAGGGTCCTGCTAGGTTGATGATATTCTCACTACTTGCTGAAGCAGTCCTCAGAACCTGCAATTCTCCTGTCTCCGCCTCCGAAGTACTGGGATTACAGGTGTGTGACACCATGCCCATTTTCATTTTTTTTTTTCGGTACTGGGGATTGAACTCAGGGGCATTCTACCTCCGAGCTATACCCCCAGCCCTATTTTTTATTCTTTATTTTGAAACTGGGTCTCACCCATTTTCATTTTTGAAGGACAGTTTTGCTGGAATTCTTGTTCAATATTTTCCTTCAGCACTTTGAAGCTGACCTTCCATTGGATTCTGACCTCTGTTGTTTCAGCTGAGGGGTGATCATGGTTGATTTGGTGATTCCATGTGTGTTGTATTTCAGTTTTGTCTTTGCGATCTCAAGGTTGTCTTTATTTTAGCTGTCAATAGTTTGGGACAAGTCTAGATGTGACTCTGTGTTTTCTACTTGAGATTCAGTGAACATGTTGGATTTCTCTGTATTCATGTTTCCTATCAAATTTGGGAAGGTTTAATCCATTGTATTGTTTTTCCCCCTCTGAAATTCCTGTTACAGCACTCACTTGATGTAGTTCGACAGGTATCTTCCTTCAGCTCACGTTCCTTCGTCAGCTTTCATCTCTTACTCTCTTGTTGAGATTGGATTACTTCTACTGACCTGTCTTTCACTATCTCACATTCAGTTATTGAGCTTACCCAGTTCAATTTTGATTTTGGTTAGTGCATTTTGTAACTCCAGAATTTCTGGTGGTTATTACTTATGGTTTTTATATTTTCATTGAGCTTTCCTACTTATGAAATCATCTTATTGTATCTTATTTAATATTTAACATATAGTTTCTGGAATTCTTTAAACATATTTTTAGCTGCTTTGAAGTTTTTCTATATTAAATTCAACAGCTAGGCTTGCTCATAGTCAATTTCTAGTGACTATATTTTTCTTGAACATGGAGCATGATTCCCAGCTTTTTACATATCTTATTTTTTAACTAAAAATTTGACATTTTAGATACTACTTCATTACAACTCTGAATTCTGAATCACTCCCCTGAAGGAGGTTATTTTATTTCTTCTCTTCTCTTCTCTTCTCTTCTCTTCTCTTCTCTTCTCTTCTCTTCTCTTCTCTTCTCTCTTCTCCTCTCCTCTCCTCTCCTCTCCTCTCCTCTCCTCTCCTCTCCTCTCCTCTTCTCTTCTCTCTCTCTCTCTCTCTCTCTCTCTCGCTGAACTTTACCTTCAGTATCTGCTTCCTCTATGATGTGGAGCTGGAAATATCTTTGATGGTTTCATTTTTAATTCTCACATTTGTGTCTGGCTTCCTAGATGTTGTTTCTGAGTCTACATTACTTACTTTACAGCCAGCGGTTGTTAACAGTTTGCACTCAGACTCTGTAAATGTGAGGTTTCTACCTTCTGCCCAGGATTTGTGGGTATGCTAAGGGTACATTCAATGCTTACCAAATGGTAAAATTGGTGTTTTTCTCTCATTATGTCCCCTGTTTCTTATCCTGGAAACACTATAATACATGCAGAACTGGCAGGGGGATTAAAGCAATCTTAGGAAAGATACAACGAACCCCCACTGCTGTTACCCAAAGCACAACCATTGCTCATGAGTAAATACTTCTCCATTTGCTGTTAGTCAGTTTTCAGAGATCTTAAAATTGTTCTGATATTTTTTTGTCTGGTCTCATATTTATTTTGGAAGGAAGCAGAGATTTTTCTGACCCTTTCACTCTGACAAAACTGGAAGTCTGCCCTCAGTTTTTATCCATTCTTATAAAGTATATCAGTATGAATATTCTGCTTGGGATATTATAGTTGGGAAAAGGTCAAAATGAAAAAAAAGTTTGCTATAAAAGAAAGAAAACGACATAAGAAAGTTGTGGCCCATGGTAATATGGCATCTTCTAATTCTTTCACTTCACTTCCTTCATACCATTTATCTTTTGACAAATGTGTACCGTTTTTCTTTTGCTCTGTGTTTAGATACATCTTTCCTTGTAAATGCCATGAGTCCCAGAACACAGGTGTGAGGGAGGACTGAACTAATGCGCTGGTATACCAGGAACTTGTGATTAAAGGAATCCCATGCTGCTCTCTGCTCCAATTTTGATTTGAACTTTAGTCTCAAACATTGAAGCTGCGAGTGTCTTTTTCTTTGGGTTTAATCCCAGTGCACACATCTACACCTAGAGGTTGCTGAGCAAGTCATCCTGAAGTGCTTAGAAAGCATGTCAGGCTGGGCATCCTAAGCTTGTTTTTCTCCCTTTCCCTCCTTTCTCCTTCCACTTTCAGCCGACAGTTGGTGTTCCTGTTGATGAACTGCAGGGAGACGTGTGTTGGGTTGGGACCACGGACATGGGCAAAATGAATGACATTTCACAAAGTGGGCTCATTAAATAGCCGTCTTCACAGCATCCATTTTCTACGGTAATCTAATTTTCTGATGAAAGGAATCATTTCAATTGGCCTGACCAATCTTCTTTCAACTCCTTGTCCAAATCCATTCTGGGACCCAATTTCCTGGTTCAGCAGGGAGTGTTTGTGCTTGGTCAACTCCTCAGTGGCCCTGGACAAAGGGCAGCTGTGAGGAACTTGCAGGTGGTTATAATCCTTCAGTGAAGGCCAGGGAGATGGGGGGCAGTTCCCAGGCACAGGCCAGGGCAGCTGAGCTCTGCCTGTAGGTCTTAGCTTTTAAGCCACAGCAGCAATACTGAGG
Organism: Graphiurus murinus; assembly: GCA_004027655.1. Lineage (NCBI taxonomy): Eukaryota > Metazoa > Chordata > Mammalia > Rodentia > Gliridae > Graphiurus > Graphiurus murinus. Next base: position 27,421 of record PVLC010011474.1, read on the forward strand.
TCTCAGGTAGGCACCAGGTGGCAGAGGGGATTGAGCACCAGCTGCCATGGTCTTCAAGGTCCCAGCTGTGCTGGCGTTCACTCCCAGGAGAGCCACGGGTCTGAACACATGCTCTGGTCAATGCGCATTAGATCCACCTTTCTCAGAAGTTCTCTCCCCGTATTCCCTTCCTTTCAGTCTCTATTGCTCTTGTTCTCTTTCCCCCAGGAATTTGCTTTTATTTATGAGCATTTAGGTCTTGAGGACCTGGATGGCAGACAAGCTTTTGAAAATTCTTGCTGTTAGGTGACACTTTTATTCCCTTGTGGAGGAAAATGGAGGAAAAAGCTGCTTCTTTATGCTATACAAAACTTAGAAGCATAATGTATTTAAGAAGAAAAGAGGAAAGAAAAGAACTCTGGCAAGCAGGAAGCCAGTGGTTTAATCCACAAGAATGGAAGCAAGCATTGCCAATTACTTAGAGTCAAATGCACCTTTCAGACGTGCAAAATATTGAGCAATGGGAATAAAGGAGCATTTCATTTCAGACAGCTTGTAGTACCATTTTTAATCCCCCCCCCCACATTTAAACAGTCTCTCTCTTTTTACTTTGTGAAGAGACCATTTATTTTAGCATGGTTAATAAAGAAGAAAAGGGGCTGCAGCTCATGTATTCATGAAGGGTTACCTAATTAAGCAGGACAGAGAAATCGCAGTGGGTGGGGTAAGAAGGGCTTAATGGATAAACTGCTCGTTTGTGTGCATGGTGTTTTATGTAGCTACAGATACACGCAATGAAAACTACATGCTAGGAAACGTTCTGAGTATGTGCAGATTCAACACAGGTAAAGTTCAATTTCTGAAGCACAGTTCAGACTTTGTAAATCACATATTGTTAATCTTCCCAATACTCTGGGGAGGTAGGCAGTTGGTAAATACCATTGTCCCTCTTTTTTTTACAGTAGGAAGAGTCCAAGTGGGAAGAGATTAAAAGATTTGCCCAAGGTCACAGAGCAAGTTAATTAGAGGACTTGAAATAAAATACACACCCCAGTCCAGTTTTCTTTCCATTTTACCGTGTTCTTCACCCTTCTCTTGGGTGTCTCAGTTCCTGACAGTGGCCCCAACACTTGCTACTAATTAGCAACTTTGGGCCCTTTCCTTTATAGGAGGCTTAAAGAGTAGGCACGGGAACTATCTGTGTTTTACAATCTCTGAAACACCTAATCACCTGAGGGGCATATGGGAAGGAAGTCATCTGGTTGACTGATGAAAATCCATGAGTTTACATTGCTTTTAGAAGCAAGAGCTTTGCCCCAGCAAGAGGGCACTATTGGAAAGTGGTGCTGGAGGGCCAGCAGTCGTGGCCTTGGCTTTTCAAGGAGAAGTGCTACAGATGCTGATTGTTTCTGGGCATCATGGGGGACCGTTAGAGGGTTTTGTCATTACTCTACAAGTAGCATATTTTCAGGTGCAGCTGTGAGTACATTGATGAAGGTAATGTGTGCAAACAGAGCTGGTGATGCAGGCACAAAGCCTACCTCTTCCTCCCTTGAAAACCACCTCCTCATTTTTTAATCTCCATGATCCGCACCTTATTTTTCTCCACCTCCCAGGCTTGAACACACAGGTTCATCTTGGGCCCCTTCTCTCTCTTCCTTTCTATGTAGAGGACACAGTCTCTGAGACCTACATTTATAGTATTTACCTCATATGTCTGCTCTCAGCTTTACTTTGCCTTCACTGTGGTGCTGCCTGGCCCTGTCTCTTGCCTGGCTGGTTGTGAATCTGCTTGTTCTAGGATGTTGGCTCATTAGCATTGACGAACTGTGTCTGGAAGCAGAGTGGCCATTGTGTCATATGCCACTTAAAACCACAGTGCCTCCTTTGGCGCCCAACCTAAAAAAACATACTCAAAGGCTAGTCGAGACTTTCACCTCGCCCCTACTTGTTTTTCTGTCCACATACAGTAGTTGTAGGACTCTAGGTCCCTAAATGCCATTGCCAGAACCTGCAGCATCTTTCCATTAAACTTGCTTTCTTAATGCTATTGATTTGTGTAATTCATGATTTAAAAAACTCTAAGACATATAATCTTTCCAGCTGGTACAAGCTGACGTATTTCCTAGTCAATCCTTCTTTGTGTTGTGACTAGCCATTTTCATCCAAGTTTCTTTTGAGTCATCCTGACACTTTTTGGGTAACACTAAAAAGGCAGTGTATTAGTATGGTTTTCATTACTGCAAATAAATGCTAGAGGTAGGCTAACTTTATAAAGAAAAGATGTTTGCTGAGGTCACAGTTTTAGAGGCTGAAAGTGAAAGATCAGGTGGCTTCATTATTTCGGCCCTGGTAAGAGCTTAATGGCAGCGTGGACATGGCCAGAGCCCAACAGGAGCATAAAGTCACATCTAGTGACAAGAAGCCAGAGAGAGCATTCTCTTGATGACCTAAGGACCTCCTGCTTGGAAGTCATCAACCCACTTTTATTTATTTTTGGTACTGGGGATTGGACCCAGGGGCATGCTACTTCTGATTCTAAGCCACACCCTCAGACATTTTTATTTTTTTGTTTTGAAACAGGATTTCCCTAGGTTGCTGAGAGTCTCATTAAGTAGCTGAGGCTGGTCTTGAACCTACAATCCTCTTGTCTCAGCCTCCCAAGTACTGGGATTATAGGCCTGTGCCACCATACCCAGCCTTACCTGGCATCAGCCCACCTCTTAAAGTCCTATCTCCTCATCCAATGCATGAACTATTTGGGGCACATGAAAATCACATACAAACCACTTCTTTCTGAAAGAATTTTTTTGTATTTTTACCTTATCCTCTTCTTCTGAGTCATAAGCACCTCATTCACTAAAGAGGAAAACATCGAGGATTACAGGATAATGCTGATGTTGCTGTGACTGTTAAGTTGGTGCAACATCTAGACTTTGGCCACACTTTCAGGGTCATGATTTTTCTTCTGTTGACAGCTCAGATAAAAGCTTTAATAAAGTCAGGAGAGATTATATGTACTGACTTTTATGTTCTAATCCAGCTATTCATAAATCTAAGAAGGTTAAATTAGTATGCAAGATGTGGCTAGATAGCCTGATTTTCTTGAATCAGTACAGTTCCTGGTGTTTTTCAGAAGTGGAATTTAAATGTATATCTTGAAATTCTCTAATATCTATCCTTTCCTTTATTTAAACATAGGCATTATATGATGTAGCATTTCCTGGCAATAGTGACTAATGTCCTGTGACATGATGTTCAAGCTTTGTAAGGTTCTACAGAAGATCAACACAGACTTAAGTTATTTATGTAATAGAGTTGAAGATAAATTTTTCATTATTTCTCTTTAGTAAACCATTAAAGTGACCACTGTTGTTACAGGGTGATATTCTCTCCTAGAAATAAATTTTTGTAGGATGGTGATCCCTTCCTTGATTCTTGCTTTTTTTTTTTTTTTTTTGAGAGAGAGAGAGAGAGAGAGAGAGAGAGAGAGAGAGAGAGAGAGAGAGAGAGAGAGAGAGAGAGAGAGATGTCAAATGGAAAGCACAGATAGTGGAGCATAACAGGTTTATTTACAGAGGTGGGGGTGCTGTTTAAGAGAAGAGATGGGAAAACAGCACATAGAAGTCTTAAAGACATGCAGAGACTATGTGTAAAAACTGGAAATTTTGATTCTGCAACTGGAAAGAATAAGAAAGGGCATGCTAGCTGCCTTCCAGTATTTGAATGGCTGTCACACAGAAGTGGGTTTCACATGCACAGCTCTGGAGTGTAAAACTAAGATGAATGAGAGAGAGTTACAGGGAGGAAAAATTGGCTGAATATTAGGGATGTTTTCAATCACCCAGAGCTGTCCCAAAATAGAAAGCCATTCCACCAGCCATCTCTTTGTTTTTGGAGGGAGCCGCACGGAGGCTGGAGGATATCATGTTGAGATATGGTGGTACAGGAGATTTGATTAGACTTTGGCTAAAAAAAAATTGTTCATGTTAAAAATGAAAGGTTTGATGATCATAGTAGTGAATATGTTGATAGCGACACAATTCATAATTGAGAAACTATGGAACTAGCCAAAATATCCATCAATAGATGAATGGATTACAAAATTATTGGGATATACACACGATGGAATTCTACTCAGCCATAAAGAAGAACAAAATTATGCCATTTGCAGGGAAATGGATGGAACTGGAGAATATTATACTAAGAGAGATTAGCCATTCACAAAAAGTAAAAATGTGATGTTTTTCCTCCTTTGTGGAAGCTAGGGAGAAATTGGGGCACAGGAAGGACTCCAGAAAAAGGGGGAGAAATCTTAATGCAGTGAAGGAGGGGACCTAACTGAGGGAGACAGGTGAGAGGAGAGAACTTGAAGAGGGAAACACCTCAATGGACACGATGCACATACACAAATTTATCAGTGCGAATCAAATGTTGTTCATGGGGAAGAGGGAGTGGGATGGGAACTGGGGGAGGCTCACTGAGTGTTCTGTGCATGTGTGGCCCTTGTCATCTTGAACCTCATCAAGATGTATGATACAAGCCGGGCATGGTGGTGCACGTTTGTAATCCCAGCATTCGGGAGGCTGAGACCGGAGGATCCGGGTTCGCGGCCAGCCTCAGCTACCTAGTGAGGCACTCCACAACTTAGCGAGACTCGGTTTCAAAATAAAGAATACAAAATAGGGCTGGGGGTGTAGCTCGGAGGTAGAATGCCCCTGAGTTCAATCCCCAGTACCGCAAAAAAAAAAAAAAAAAAAAGATGTATGATACAATGTACCAATAAGAAAAGATACAAAATGCAAACATAATTAAATAAAAGGTTTGAACATCATGGAATTGAGAACAAGGAGCTGTCATCCATCTCTCTGTTTTATCATCTATCTATCTATCTATCTATCTATCTATCTATCTATCATCATCATCATCATCATCATCACCATCATCATGTAGCATCATCATCTAGTCACCTGAGTATGCTACTTTAGGAATTGGTGGGCCCTGTGATACATCAGAAAAAATTTACTGCCTTAGGGTATTGAATTATAAATATTTAGAAACACTATTTCGGCAAATCAATTGTAAACCCAGAAACAAATTCATTCCATTCTCCTCAGCACATCAGTTCCTGACCCTTGTTCCAGTTTTAGACACACCCTTTCAATCTCTCTCTCTAGACCTGGGCATCCTTATCCATAAATGAGGGACATGTAATGGGGCTTCAACACTCTTTCTAAGAATTCCTTCTATCTCAAAATATGTTTTGCCTTTGAATGTGTGCAGCATGTAGGGGGTGATTAATGTTAGTATTTGAAATCTTATATACATTAATTTGATTCTATGCAGATTGTAGCAAAGGTCTAAAAATGGAGCTCTGTCTTAATATCCTGTGGTCTGTTCACTACACAGTGCACAGAATGATCCTTTAAAACATCATAATATGTCCCTTCTTTGCTTGGAGCCCTGCAATCGCTTCACATATCATTCTGGATGGAAGTCGAAGACCTTCTCATGACCTCTCAGCCGTATATGATATATAATCACCTGCCCCTGCTCCTCCCTTTACCTCACCACCTCATACCCCCACCCAACTCTGGCCACACTGGTCTCTTGTTCTTAAACTTGCCAAGCTCAGATGACCCTAGAGCCTTCCCTCTGTGGTCAACACACTTTCCTAAGAGTCCATTAGACTCACACTAACATCGTATCTGGGAGTTTCCCAGACCACAAGTGGAAGAAACAAAAGGTAGATGCAAGAGTCCTTAGCGCCATGGGCATTACCAAGAAGCCCTAAACAGTGGCTTCTGCTTATATCTCACTGTCCTGCTTTACTTGTAGGAGAGGTGTGGAAACTTATTCTGCTATGCAGATTTCACTTCAGGTACAATGGGGACTTTTTTGTTAAGGAGGGGAATAGAGCAGAGGTAGACATGCAGTATTCCAGAGTATCTCTAAGATGTATAGAAATGTCCACTTCTTTCCTGGGTGGCACATCAGAATCCTCCATGAGATTCTTCAAGTGGTCCATGAGTGAGTACAGAGGTTATCTTGGGAGAAGGAAGTGATTGTAGCTCTGTAATTTCAATCCCTCTTATTTACACTTCTGATATGGGACAGTGACACCAATTTCCATCAACTCACCAGAATGTGGGTCAGGACCTTGGGATGTGCACAATACAGTGTGTGAGAGCTGTCAGAAGTTGATGAGCTGCATGGTGGTGCAGATTCAGGGCCCTTGCGGGTGGGTTGTGGTCTCCCAAATGATTTTTACTTTTATAGACCATGCTGCTCCTGCACCACAGTGGCCTTGGCTCTGCTGATAGACAACTTTTCTTTTGTTGAGTTTCAGTGCCATCTGTCACTCAGACTTCTGGCTTCGTGGGACAACCCTGAGAGGTCGCTAATGGAACTGAGGTCTTAACACCTTTGAACAGACCATGGAAAGAAAGACACTTAGAGCATTTACAGTTGTTCGGGTCATTAAATGTCAAGTGTCCAGGACAGTATTACCTATGTGGTACTTAATGAATGTCAATTTCTTTCCTGGTTTTCTTTATGCATATTTCTGACTCCTTGTCTCTCTTTTTCTCTGGATTCTGCATTTTTTCTACCAGGATTTTTATTTTTTTCTATCTACCCTTAGTAGATTTTGCTCATTGCTGCTATATAGAAAAGCAACAGACTTGGTCAATTATTTCAGATTGTAGGCACAGTTAGGCATAGTTTAAGCACATATTTTGGGGGGTTTCTTTCTCTCTTGACTTTCCATGATCCTTTTGTTCTTTTACTGATGTGTTTTCCTTGCCCTTCTGACCAGGATCCTTTAGAAAGAAAGACAGTGGACATACTATTGGGATTTTAGTTCCACTACACTGCTGCTGTCATAAATGTTAGTCCACTGGTCAAAGCCATAAAAAAGGGACTCAGTCCCTGCTGGTCAATTGCCATAAAATCTAGCTACCTTACTTTGGTCATCAGAAAACTTGGACTGTGTGTGTGTGTGTGTGTGTGTGTGTGTGTACGCAGAATTTATAGCTGTTTGCTTAAAGAATTGTTAGGTACTCACTTTATCATGTTTGGAAGTGGAACATCAAGATGATTTGGTTATGACTTTGATTTGAATTATAAGGATAAAATAGAATTCTGTTTTAATCTAAATTTCCACTCTTGGAATCATACCAAAATGCTGTATTATTCCTACTCCTACTACTCCTTGTTACTTTATCCATTTGTTTACTCCTATTTTATGTTTAGCTTATGTTGCTTTTTATAGTATGATCTTGCACATTTTAAATGGCCTATTGTAGGTGCTAATATAATTCCACATAAGTAGTGATCTCTATTAAGCAAACTAGGGGAGCTATAAATTTGATGCATGTCAATCTTTTACAATTTTCTTTTAATTTGCATTTAGTTCTATTCTAAATGCTCAGTATCTTTTCCACATTGTTTGAAAATGTATTTTATAATTCTTGAATATATGTTTACCCTTAGAGAATTGATCTCTCAGCCGGGTGTGGTGGTGCACGCTTGTAATCCCAGCATTCGCGAGGCTGAATCCGCAGGATCCGGGTTCGCGGCCAGCTTCAGCTACCTAGTGAGGCACTCCGCAACCTAGTGAGACCCAGTTTCAAAATAAAGAATAAAAAATAGGGCTGGGGGTATAGCTCGGAGGTAGAATGCCCCTGAGTTCAGTCCCCAGTACCGCAAAAAAAAAAAAAAAAAGAAAAAAGAATTGATCTCTCTTTCTTTTTATAATTTTACTTTCACAATAAATTAATCCTCAGTGGCACTTAAATTTGAAATCTAATTATATGGTTAAACATCTGTATTAATAAGGGGTTTGTAATGACACAGAAAGTGCTTCCTTTGATTGAAATTGACTCCACATTGAGTTTCAAAGTTTTGGGCAGTTACATAAATAAGATGGAATATTCTTGACTTATATTCTTTTAATTCTGTCTAGATTTCTAGCCAGCAAAGGAGTTATTGCAGAAATTTCTTTGGTTTCTACTATAATCTTATAATCTCTATCTATAATAAAAGTATTTTCTTACTTCCTAGTGAAATCATAAAGGGGCAAAAGCTTGTATATTTTTAGGACTCACATCATCATAGTTACGTACTCAGAGAAAGAACACTCACACACTCACATACTCACACCTGCTCACACGCTCCAATACACACTTACATGCACAATAACACACACGCACACACAATCACACACTGAAGCTTTCCTTGCAAGCTAAGTGTTGCTCCAGAGAATTATGGTTCTTCAGAAGTACTGACTTGGTAATGAAGTCAGGATTCATTCATTCAGAGCAGAAGCCAGAGAGTGGGCAAAGGAGAGAAAGACATGATAGAACGATCTTTGGGAGCAAAGAGGTTAACAATTAGAACATTCCAAAGTCTGGTCAAAAGTTACTAGCAAGCCATGTGGGAAGAATCAGAGGGAACAGCCTGGGAACAAACACAGGGGAGGCACGTGTTGGGAGAGCAGAATGATGTCTATGTGCCATTTGCATTTGATTACCTAAAAAGATGGACGCCTTTCCATACCGGTACTCATTTATAACATTTATACTGTGTTATTTTTATTCATCAACATCTTTGACATTTAGGGAATTCATCATACTTTGGTCTCAAACAGGTTTTATAGATTAGCAATGACCTTAAACTGCCACCCAAATGATAGCCTTTTGTGGTCGGATACAATAATTTCCTCTTCCATTTTTCAGGAAATGAATTAAACTCATTTACATGTATCAGCTGACTTACTGTGTTCATTTTAGTTTTGTCATAGTTTTATGTTTAATATATACTGAATATGTTTTTACTCATATAATCGGACACTTCGTGTCTTGTCTGTTGGCTTCTCTCACTTTTTCTTGCTTTGTATGCATTTATCATTTAGAAAGGCTTGCAGTTTTGTTTACATAGTTATCTTTATAATAACACCTTCATGTAATAATTGAGGTCCTCTTTTATTTGCCTGTATTCTATTGAATTCCTAGTCTGAACAATGAAATTATTATTAACCGTGTCTTCCTCTGTCCTCTGTCTTTTCTAACATCTAACATCCTCCAACACCTCTTCTTTCTCCGTTAATCTCTAATTTAACATTTTTCTTCTACCACCAGTTAACTTCCAAAGTACTCCTGTGTCCTCTTAAAGAAAAGAGGGACAATAATCACTGTGTCCCTGAAAGTCCCTTTCCAGCTCCCAAAACCCAGGCGAGTCAGGGGGACAATGAAAGCGGGTTTGGGCTGGAATGTTTCCATAATCCCCATTCAGCAGCACTTCCCTAGTGATTTGAAGTCTTGTTCTAGGCCCAGTGCTTTAAAGGTTCTAACACCTCCCAGTATTACTGTGGGCAGGGAACCAAACCTTCAGCACATGAGCCTTTGGGGGACTTCCCAGATCCAAAGTTCAGCACCAGGATTTTGATTCTTTTGGGGGTATATGTCCAGAAGTAGAATTGCTGAGTCAAATGGCACAGTTGAGTGGATAAACAAAATGTGGTATCTGCATGTGTAGGATATTATTCAGCCTTTAAAAAGAAGGAAATTATGACATGCTGTAACAGGGATGAAACTCGAGGACATTGTGCTCGGAGAAAAAGGCCAAGCACAACAGGACAGCTATGGTATGATTCCACTCACATGAGGCCCCTAGAGGCGTTCAGCTCAGAGAGAGAGTGTGGGATGGTGCTTACTGGGGCCTAGAGATGGGCACTTACAAATCAGAAAAACACATCCTAATGTAATGAACGGATAAAACAAAGTGTTTTCCCCCCAAAGCTTTTCTTAAAGGACCTGTCCTAGACTTCTCCAGTCACTTACCTTTTATTTTCTAGAATAAAAGCACTTTATGTTTAGGAGAATGATCTTCAATGATCAAATATAGTTGAATTTTATTAGATTTGACCAGGAAAATTGATTTATTTGTACCTTTTTAAAATAAGCATGAGTTAAAATAGTGTTTTAAGAGCTGTGTTTAGGCTATAAAAAGTTCCCTAAAAGTTTTGATGGAGATTTTATTGTATATTTACTGGACGACAGTAAGCAACTATTCTTAAAGTTAATGTGTGATTAAGCTTAAAGCTAAACTTTCTTATCACTTACAGCTCCTCCTCATTGGGTTCTGCCAAGCTCCTGCCTTTTCCCAGACCCTTCCTGTCCACCTGCCAGCCCACCATGTGACCTGGTACAAGGGTTGCTCAGAGTAGATGTTCAATGCATTCTACTAGACTAGAGACCACCTTGTATCTTTTGGTGCTTCTTCAAAAAATGGATGAGGACATGGGGTTGATCCAGTCCTCTCCTGAAGAAGGAATTCAATGGATGAAAGGCACATTTAGCAATTAGGGGAGCTTTTTTCCTTTCACTGTTTCTAGCTGGTTCAACTTTATTCACTGTTAAATGATAATGTAAATTAAAATGTCTGTTCCTCTTTGTTTTAGCTGAGCTAATGCTATTCAAAACTGTCTTGCAGATATTCAGAAATAATAGCACTTTTGCACATCATTTATGGAAGCATTTAATGCTAACTAATCTAGCTATTATCATCAGTAGCTGTAGGCTACAGACTTCTGTGGATTCTTCTTAAAAGGATTGACAAATCCCACTTATTAATGGAGAGGGACTTATGGTAAAGAGACAGACATTAAGATTCATAGGATTCCTGCTCCTCTCTCACAGAACCTGTTCAGAATATGATCCATAAATTAAATTATTTAGACACATGTTCAAGAGCCAGATCCAGGACAGAAAGGATGGCAGCATGATGGTATTATCCTAATTGCCCCATAGTCCAGATGCAGCTCAGGATAGCTGAGAGTGTAGGCGAGATTACCTAGGAAGATCTTGAGGAGAATTCAACCCTGCTCTTAGTTCTCTCCCCTCTAAGACACACACACACACACACACACACACACACACACACACACACACACACACTTTCCCACTGCATCTCAAGATACTCTAAACAATAGCTTTTACTTCATGCTATGTTAAAAAAACTGACTTTTGAGGGAAAATACTAGAAAGGCAAAGCAAAGGGAAGGCACATAAGAGCTTACAAGGCAATCCTATAAAGTCAAATATTGCCCGATTCTTTTTCATGTGTTTAAGTTGTAATTGTCTTCAAGGCAAAAAGACATACTATTGAATTTTATACTTTTTGTAAACCAGCAAGTCAAAATTGAATTACCTTGATTATCATCTAAGGCGGGGGTCACCTTGCAAAGCCTGCAGTATTTTTGTTTTTATTTTCCCTCCTCTCTTTCTGGCACCAGAATGAGGAACCTAAAACTCAGAAATAACTCTTTGTGGCAATAAATGAAGACATTGTTTGCACTGATACCTTTGTTTTCAGACTTGTAATTAGCTGTTCAAGAAATGTTCAAGAAATAAACAAAGTGTTTCTTTTCTACATACTTCACTATGCAAAGAAATAGTTGTAATATTTCTTGTTTTAGAGTATATTTAGAGATGTAGACTTTTGTTTTTAACCTAGGAAATGCCTGCTACTGTTTACCAATAGTTCCCTTGGTCATTTGTCCTTGTCCACACTGTGCCCAGTCCTACAGATGCCTAGCTTCATAAAGAGAGAGAAACACACAAGGAACATGTATTACTAATGCATGGATGTAGCCAGTACCTGTGGTTATTGAAGGAAGTGATAGTAAAAAAAAATCATGTCTCTGGCCCACCTCCCGGGTGGCACACTTTCCAATATTAATCCTTTATTTCAGTTTTGGAATAATATTAGTCTATTAAGGGAATAGGGAAATCCTTCTCATATAGATTTATCTTATTTTTCCCCAAATATAGGAGACATTTGACTCTACATATACAGGAGAGAGGCTGCTAAAAAATGCCAAAGAAAGAGCATACACAGCACACACTACACTCGAATTCCCTTGTTTCTGATTTCTGTCCTAAGATGGAGATCCACCTGTCCACTTTGGGTTGGGTCTTTTGGGTAGAGTGCTACCATGAGAATCCGATTGCTCTCTAAATACAATAGCCATTTTCTGTGAGTGGGGTGGAATCTTTTACCTCCCATTGTCGTTAAAACCAAATAGGTATTTTCGTAATTCAAAATCAAAACCATATACAATTATGACTAAACTCTAAATAGGTCTGGCACCTGTGTTCTCAAATGATAGGTATTAATAATGTAGATACTATTGTGTGGAAGTTGGGAGCATTTTTGATGCTTTGAAGGTGCCCTCGTGCCTGAGAAGGTTTGAAAATTCAGGTTTAGGAGATGGAGCCCTGAGGACTTTCAGGTTGCCTCCCCCTTGTGCCCTGGGGTCACTGTCAGAGTCTGATTGGGCGCTATTGGTGGGTTGCTGGAAGGAAGGAGAGAGAGGAGGACTAGCCCAAGTCTCTAATGATAATCAGTTTTGCCCAGGTGGAATTTATTTTGTATGGGTAGCAAAAGAGTTTAAGGGTGTGCTTTCCATCTAAGTGCTTTTGATTGGTGAGCTGAATTTTTTTCCATTGCTGGAAGGAAATTAACAACCTAGGGCATTTGGAGGTTTGTATAAACTCCTTTCTTGCTTCAAAGAGATGAAAATGTCTTTTTACCTCCAGCTGTAATTAGTGAATACTATAACATTACAATATCTTTAAAAGGAAAAGATAGTTTAATATTTGCATGTGATAACTGACCTTACTACTTTCTGGGTAGAAATGAATGATGTCTTTATAGTTGTGCGATCTCTACACACCTGAGCTTACAATGCTCTAATTAAATACATACTTTGCAAATCCATACCAGATACTTCAAGTGTTTTTCATAAATTAGTTCTATTCAAATAATAACAAAACTTCCTCTCCTTCTAATACAAAAAATCTGTGTTCTTTCAGGGAGCTCTGGAGAGTGCCTCCAGCTTGAATGTGTTTTGTATTTCCTATCCCTGCAACGGAATCCACAGAAGGATGCTGATCCAGAGGCCAATGCCACGCCATCTTCCAATTAAATTACCCTGCATACCTTATTATTTTAAACAGTGGAGTCTAAGTTTAGACATATGAGAACTACTCTTTTTTTGTTGTTTATTTCCCATTCAATAGCATTGTAGTGTGTTTGGATTCTTTTGGTAGGTTGTCTTGATCTGATTTTCTTTCCTGAAATTGCAGACAGGCATCTCCATGGGGCTTGCTCTTGGTACCTCCATACTGGCTAGCTGCCGGGATAGCTGACAACCTGCTGCTCTGGTGCAGGACGCACATTGCTGGTTGCTGCACATGCCAAGGATTAGGAACTTGCCAGTACCATCCCACATCCAGCTTCTGTATTCCTCCTCATAAACTAATTCATTGACTTGACTCAGATAGTATATATTATGCTTTGGTGGCTTGACCACAGAGACCTTGACCAGGGTAGGAAGTCCTTTCTGAGCTCTGGAGACAGACAGACAGACCGACCGACCTTATTGTGAATTCCTGATTTGCTACACACAGCCATGTGGTGGTCTTGGTGACAACATTTTTAATTTCTCTGGGCCTCAGTTTTCTTGTCTATAAAATGTGCACTGTATTAGCACTGGCCTCACTTATTGTGAGAATTAAATGGATCAATTCAAATAAAATACTGAGTGGTGATAGGCATGTGCTCTTTAAACCACTATTATAGTTAGATATAGAATGGCCCCTCGAAGAGCTCATACATTGGTGTTTGGTGTTGATGTAGTTGAGTCATGAGGATTGCAGTCCCACCAGGGGATAAATCCATTATGGATTTATCTGAGTGGTGATCTGTGGCTGGAGGAGATGGTCCCTGGGAGTTCAGCCTTGGGGACTATATATGGTTCTTCCTCCTCCTGCTCTCTCTTGTTTCCTGCCTCCATGATGCAAGGAGCAAAGCCCATATTCTCTCCCTCGCTCTGCCTCCCTCTGCCATGCCCTGAGATCCATGGCTTCTGGCCTCACTAGAATCTGAGACTTTGAGACTATAAATCTTCCTTCCTCTAAGTTATGTGGTCAGGTCTTTAGATGATAGCTATGAGAATGCTGACCAATACAGTGATAATTTATTACGCATCTTAGACAACCAATATGGTAGCCAGTATCCAGTGAGACTCTCCACCTTCCCTGGTCCATCTTCTACTTGCTGTTCATCCTCCTGGACAATGACACAGCTGGCTAACTACCCTCTGCCAGTTTGTCTTGGTAGCTACAGAAATCTGAGGTCCTTTGGCACTATTTCTTGGTTCCCTCTCTTCTTCTCCCGCCCCACCATGATCTCAGACCTTGACAACCCATATTCATGGCTCCTCTAGAGCATTCTCATATCCAGGTTTTCTTTAGTCTGTGCACAGTCAGGCAACATCTTTCTGAAGCTTACTTGAACATGGAAATTCTTATTTACTAGAAGTGTAAGGGCTTATATTTTATCATTCCATTAGTAAGATAATCATTGAGATTATCTTACTTTTAGTCATTTTGCCAGAATTTGTGAGCAGCAAAAGGACTTTGATGGGGTCAAACTGGAAAGTAAACAGCCTGGAAATGAAACACTGGTCATAACTAGAGATTCATGTCAACCCCTTGGTGCAAAATACAGCTGTGTATGGCAGGGAAGGCGTGACTGGGTTTTGCTTATCATGTAGTGTCTCCTGAGGCTCAGGAGTTCTGGTTCCAGCTTCTCCTTTGGGAACTTGCATTCTTCACTCACCTCCTTCTCTCCCCTTCAGTTACCTAATGTGGTCATTTTTTTAGCACAATGATACTATTCTTCAGTGAGTTCCTACAGCTGTAAGTTCCAAGTGCAAGCCATGTAGGGTTATATCATGGAAAAAGCCATTCAGTCCCCTTTTCACCTTTCATCCTGTGCCATTCAAGGGGAAAGATTCACTTCTACATCTTTGCATGTCTTTCAACTCTCCTTTGTGAAGCGCGGACACTTGGGAAATGGTGGTGGACTTTATTTTATTTTATTTATTTATTATTTATTTATTTTTCATCTTTGGTGGTGGACTTTAATACACCAAAATAATACAGCGAATACAAAATAATACAAAATAACAAATAATTATCATTTTCTAAAATTTTATTAGCTTAAAAGTTAATTGATAGTGAAAATCTTATTTCACATAAAATAACTCAACTTTTGAGGAAATTCAAATGATTAACAGCATTTCTGAATGTTTTGGAGGCAGAAACAAATGTATCCATGCACCTTTATTAATTTCTCAGGTGAATTTTTATGTGTTTGTCCCTCAATTTTCATACAGAACAATAAAATAACATTAAGTGTATTTTTATTCCATTGGGAGCATCTGAAATAGTGTCTGGACTTCAAAGGAAATATTTTTGATTTCACATAGTAAAATATTGCTTTAAGCAGGGCAAGGTGGTGCACTTGAGAGGCCGAAACAGGAGGATCACAGGTTTGAGGCTAGCCTCAGCAACCTCGTGAGACCCTCAGCACCTTATCAAGACTTTGTTTCAAAATAAAAAGTAGAATAGGACTGGGGAAGTAGCTCAGGGGTAAAATGTCACTGGGTTCAATTGATAGTAACATGAATAATAATGATAGTGGTAGTAGTAGTAGTAGTAGTAGTAGTAGTAGTAGTAGTGGTGGTGGTAGTAGTAGTAATGCTTTAAATATTTTCTCTTATTTTTAGGAGCCCTCTTATTGGAAGAATTAAAAAATTAGAAATATGCAAGAATTATGGGTAAACCAGAGGGGTTGTCAGTTTTATTAAGGGGTTGAAATATTGTACTTGTAAACAAAATTTAGAGAATGCCATGTAATTCTAGGATATCCGGGATGATTAGATATTACAGATTAGCTTACTCCTTAACTGTGACAAATGTTAATATACATTACCACTTCATCATAACAAAAGTGAAAAAACATGGTATGTGTAGATAAGAAGAAATTACTTGATGAAGTTCAATAAATTATTTCTTTTAAAGTACTCTTGTCAAGTCCTTGATGGAAGGAAATTTTCTAACATAGATAATGGGCATTTACTTTAAAAAGTACAAAACTTCTTAAAGGTAGCAATTCAGAATCCATTCATTAAAATAAAAACTAATGCAGATGTACCCATTATCCCTACACCTACCAAAGTTTATACTGATTTAGCAAGACAGGGAAAGAAAAGAAATACAGGAATTGTATATAGAGGCTGTCTATGGAAAAAATAAAACAATTGCTTATAATAGTAAGGGGAGCCAGCATGTTTACTGAGAGTAAGATCAAATCACAAAAATCAATAAGCATTTTATACAGTACTAATAACCATTACATCAAAATTCTATTCACAATTTCAATAATATTTGTATAGCTCCAGGAACAAATATACCAAATTATGTGCAAAATCTTTACAGAGAAAATTATAAAACATTACTGAATATTTGAATGGAGATTTATCCTACTTTGACACCTAGAAAACACTTTATCTTAAAAAATATTCATGTTTCCTAAATTAGTTTTCCAATTCCATTAAATTATGATAACAATCTAAAATCAGTTTTTCATAGACCTTTGTAAACTAATCTTAAAATTTATATGAAAGAAGGGAAGGCCAGGGGTAGTGAGACAATCTTGAAGATTTACAGGTTGGATGTGGGGTCCTCCCGATGAAGGAGGCCCCTACCTGATCTCCCTGGAGCATCTACCCCGAAAAGGGGGTTCCCCAAGGAAAAAGAAGGTCGCGCCACAACGACGGGGACTGAGCATCAGAGGATTTATCCATTTATTACACGAGGGGCAAAGAGTTATACAGAGCAGAGCAAGAGGAGTGTCTCCTTGCGGGGCCAACCAGGGTAAATGTCATCTTGATCATGCCTCTTTGGCCCAGTCCAAAAGCTGATCATGCGCTGATCACACTATCAGGGACCTATCAATGTCTTGATCATGCTGAGGAGACATCCCTCGTCCAATCCTGGTCTCTGGTAAACACTCTTAGGTTTCCACCCTCACCACTTCCCCTCTGCACCATCTTTGATGCCTTTTTTTCCCCTTTCCATTGGGCGGGGCTACCACCTTCTCTCTGGGGATCTTTCCCCACAGTTGGAGAAATTTGTGCTTCCAAATAGCATTAGTTATTGTAAATCTATACAAGCATTACATTGTTACAAAAATAAAAATGTAAAGTAATGAGAAGAATAAAGAGTCCAAAATTAGACTGTACTACTTTTCTAAGGTGGCAACAACTAAGTACCTCAAACTAGGTGGCTTAGGACATCAGACTCATATTGTTTCACAGGTGTGGAACCCAGAAGTTTGAGACCAAGGTATGGCAGAGCCACATTCCCTCTGAGCCTCCAGGGAAGAGGGCTCCTCACCTTCTCCAGCTCCAGGAGGTGCCTAAGAATCCTCGGTGTTACTTGGCCTGCACATACAGTACTTCAGTCTGCCCACAGTCACACTACCTTCTGCCCTGAGCATCTCTGTGGTGTCCCATATATGAGCCTTGTTTCTTAGAAGTAGAAAATCATTCTGATTTTCAAATTTTTTCCTGAAAAATTGTTGGACATATCATGTTGGTCTATTAATTTTGTTGGTCTATTAATTATTTTATATGCTGTATTGGCCCTTCTTTTAAATTGGAAATATCTTAATCTGTTTTATTATGTACCTGATTAAATAATTATGCATTCATTAATTTATGAATATTTCTGTAAAACACTTTAAAACTCACTGTGTCCTGTATCTTGTCTCCAACTACAGAAACCCTCTGTTTACCCAGAATACACTTTGAGTCTTTTGCTAGATTGGGGTGAGATCATCATCTTCCACCTCGGTAGAATGGGGATGGAATTTGGGGATTTAACTTTTCTTTGAACAAGCTTTCTGCCAATCCTCTTTATTTTAATCATTCTTTACTGCCCTCATTTTGAGAGAAAACTGTTGCTATTAACTGCTGGGACTTTTGGAGATTCTGTGTAATTTATGTTACTTCTTTTTTTTTTTTTTGTGGTACTGGGGATTGAACTCAGGGGCATTCCACCTCCAAGCTATACCCCCAGCCCTATTTTTTATTCTTTATTTTGAAACCGAGTCTCACTAAGTTGCCGAGTGCCTCACTAAGTAGCTGAGGCTGGCCGTGAACCCAGATCCTCCGGTCTCAGCCTCCCAAATGCTGGGATTACAAGCGTGCGCCACCACGCCCGGCTTTATGTTACTTCTTAAGTGACATGTCATAGCAATAGCCAGGGATGTGGGATGGCTTGAGCTGGGGATGGGAGAAAAGTCAGAGTTGAGGTCCTCGAGGTGGGCAGAGCAGAGGAGCAAGGCATGATGGGTGAGGGCATAAACCTGACTATCTGGGACTTTAAAAATGATTCTAGCTGCCAGGAGGGTGTGTACTGCCATGTATTTATGGGAAGGTGTGCATGCTATGCAGGTGCCAGGTCAGTCTGTCCTGAGGTGAGTTCTGTCTGTAGTGTGATACTGCAAAGTGCTTATACACAATGAGTGCTCACTGTGCAGGAACTGGGTCTGCCTGTGCTGTGCAAAGTTTTCCACTGTGGGTAGTGGGAAGTGCTTGTAGGCAGGTGTGTACTGCGATGTGTCTACAGAAGGGTGAGCATGCCATGCAAGGGCAGGGACAGTCTGTGCTGTGCTAAGTTCTGCATGATGGTACTGTGAAGTGCTAAAATACTGCATGTGTGCACCGTGCAGGAGTAGGGTCAAAGTGTCTTGTGGCACAGAGAGGTCAATTATCCTCCTGATTCAGGAGAGAGAGACAGAGAGAGAGAGAGAGAGAGAGAGAGAGAGAGAGAGAGAGAGAGGAGAGAGAGAGAGAGAAAGAGAGAGAGAGAGAGAGAGAGAGAGGGAGAGAGACAGGCCAATTGTCCTGTTATAAGGAAGAGAGGTAGGAGATTCCCCTGACACGGCACAGAGAGGACAGAGATCCTTGTGGCTCAGCAGAGAGAGGCTTTAGATTCTCTGGACAGAGCTGAGGCCAATTACCTTCCTGATACAGGAAAGAGAGGCCAAAGATTCTTGTTACTCAATAGAGGGAAGCCAGAGATCCTACACACACAGCAGAAAGTGGCCAATGATCCTCATGACACAGGAGAGAGAGGCCAATTGTCCTCCTGTTGTGAGGAAGAGAGGCCTGAGGATCCCCTGACACAGCACAGACAGGTCAGGGATCCTTGTGGCTCAGCAGAGTCTAGAGATTCTTCTGACACAGCTGAGGTGAATTATCCTGCTGATACATGGGGAGATCCGCCTGACAGCCGAGAAATGCCAATTGCCCTCCTGATCTAGGAGAGAGGTGGGGGGAGAAAGAGAGAGAGAGAGAGGGAGAGAGAGAGAGAGAGAGAGAGAGAGAGAGAGAGAGAGAGAGAGAATATCATATGACACAGCCTAGAGAGGCCAGAGATACTTGTGACTCAGCAGAGGCCAGAGACCCTCCTGACACAGCTGAGGCCAATTACCTTCCTGCTATAGGAAAGAGAGGCCAGAGATTCTTCTTACTCAATAGAGGGAAGCCCTAGATCGTGCAGACACAACAGAAAGTGGCCAATGATCTTCTGAAAGTGGCATATCCTTCTGAAGGCAGAACCACATATCTTCCTGAAAGAGAAGGAGAAGCAAGAGATCCTTGCTTGCAAC
>PVLC010011475.1:8564-47088 GCA_004027655.1 Graphiurus murinus
TTTTTTTTTTTTTTTTTTTTTTTTTTTTTTTTTTTTTTTTTTTTTTTTTTTTTTTTTTTTTTTTTTTTTTTTTTTTTTTTTTTTCATTTTGAAACAAGGTCTTGCTAAGTTGCTGAGAGTCTCTAAGTTGCTGAGGTTGACCTCGAATCTGTAATCCTCCTCTCTCAGCCTCCCAAGTACCGGGATTACAGGTGTGTGCCATCACACCCAGCAGATGCTCTTTGATTTACAATAGGGTTATATTCTGGCAAACCTATTGCAAATTGACATTGTATATCATATCTAAAGTGCATTTAATACATCTAACTACTCAACACCACAACAATTCAGTACACTGTAGACTATCCATTGTTTATCCATGGCTGACTGGGGCCGGTGGGTTGCTGTCACTGTCCAGCATTGAGAGGATATCATATCACATATCTCTACCACAGGACAGGAAAATATTAAGGTTTGAAATTTAAAGGATTACTACTGAATGTATATCATAAAGTTGAAAATTGTTAAGTCAAACCATCATAGAGGCTGAGATGTAGCTCACTGGTCGAAACTTGCCTACCATGCAGAAGGTCTCGGGTTCAATCCTTAGCACAACCAGGAACAAAGGAAGGAAGGAAGGAAGGGAGGGAGGGAGGGAGGAGAGGGAAGGAGTGTTAGGGACCATCTGTATAGGAGAAAAAAAACTATCAAGTTGAGCATAGGCAAAGTTTACTTATATGTAACTCAAAAAACTCCAACCAATAAAGAAAGAAAAATGGTAAACTGGTGTTAGTTAAAATTGTTCTTCAAGCCGGGCGTGGTGGCGCACGCTTGTAATCCCAGCATTTGGGAGGCTGAGACCGGAGGATCTGGGTTTGTGGCCAGCATCAGCTACCTAGTGAGGCACTCGGTTTCAAAATAAAGAATAAAAAATAGGGCTGGGAGTGTAGCTCGGAGGTAGAATGTCCCTGAGTTCAATCCCCAGTACCTCAAAAAAAAAAAAAAAAATCATTCTTCAAAGGACACTGTTAATTAAAAAGCAAGTTATAAGTTTTCAATTTCTAGTCCAACATGTTAAGAGCCTAGAGATTGTTTCTACCATCCTCACAGCAACAAAAACTGAACAATCTGAAAATCAACAACTCTACTTAGTTGCATCAGTTTATTGAGGTCACAAAATAAATATCTACTGAAACATAGAGAAAGAGGCAGATACAGTGAATTAGTTGACAAGTAACAGAAAACTTCACTGGAGCCAGCAACTGTAGAAATATTTAAAAGGTAATTGAGTAATTGTTAAATACTGAGAGTGGACTAGTTTATATTTTACAGATACAAATTCCTTAGGCAGCTGGACATGGTGATTTATGCCTGCAATCCCAGTATTTGGGAGACAGAGACAGGAGAATCACAGGTTCGAGGCCAGCCTCAGCAACTTATAGTAAAGCACTCTGCTAAACTGAGACCCTGTTTCAAAATAAAAAATAAAATAGGGATGGGGTAGAGCTCAGAGTTAGAGTATCTCTAGGTTCAAGCCCCAATACCACAAAACAAATGAACAAAAACAAACAACCTTCTCATGCTATATAACCTTAGGCCCCCCAGACTTTTGTAGCCTTTACATGTAGAAGTCCCATGAGGTTGTCACAACGAGCAGAGAAAAATCCCCTCAGGCTTCTGTCAGGGATGGGGGAAACAATCATTTTGAGATGCAGCCATGGCTATCTATTCTCTTTCCAAAAGCCTGTACTGTGGAGAAACCCTCTCACCACCAACCACGGTGTGTTTCACCACAGCCTAATCCATGTGGAGAAGAAAACACTGACTCCAGCCTCAGCTGGCCTCCCTGGCTCACCTAAGGGTCCAGATTGGGAATTTAGAAGTGACCAAAATGCCTTTCACTGTGTGAATGTTTGCCACAAACTGTAGGGCGTACCTTCAATGAACTATTATCCAGCAATAAAAAGAAATGAGCTATCAATCCCTGAAAAGACATGGAGGACCCTAAGTGAAAAAAGTTGAAAAGGGCTGTGTACTCTATGGTTCCATCTGCATGACATTCTAGAGAAGGCAAAACTATGGAGACAGCAATGTGATTGTTGGTTGCTAGGCATTGGGTGGGGGGGGCTGTAAAGATGAATCAGTAGCACATGACATTTTAGGTTCAGGACTGTATGAAACTGTAATGATGACATGATGCCTTTGCCAACACCTAGAGGGTTGTACAACACAAAGCATGAGCCCAGTTAATCTATGGCCTTTAGTTAAGAGTAATGTGTCCATATTGGTTAATTCTTTGCAAAAAATGTACCACACCTATATGGGGTCAATAAGTAGGAAAAAATTGTGTGGGATATGTGGGTGGGGAAAGAAGATATATGTTACCTCTTTGTAAACTTAAATATGATTTTAAAAAAAGATATATGTTACCTCTTTGTAAACTTAAATCTGATTAAAATTTTTTAAAAAGGAACTATAGACTTGGGGAAAATATTTCCAATTTATATGCCTAACAAGAGACTCAAATTTGTAAATCTCAAACCTCTAATGAAATCAATAATTGAAAGACAATATAACTCTATTTAAAATGTGCAAAAGTCTTAGACATTTTACCAAAGTCAACACTTGAAACAAAATGCTTATATGCATTAGTCATCGTAGAAATGTGAACTAAAATTGTAATAAAATACTACTAAACAATCACCAGAAAGGCTAAAATTTAAAACAGACTGTTAATATCTAGTATTTTCAAGGATATGGAACCAGTAAATCTTTTGTGCATTCCCAAGAGAAAGTATAAAATGGTGCAGCCACTGTAGTACTTACTTTTAACTGCCTTATGGTTTATCAATTATACTTCAGAGAAATTAAACCTGATTTTTATAAAATTATATATGCAAGACTATTGAGTGCAGTTTTATTCACAATAGCAGAAACCTTGAAAACAATCCAAATGCCTTTCAACAGAAGAATGGATAGATAAAATAACATGTCATTTTCATAGAAGGGAATACTATTCAACACTAAAAGGAATGAACTATTGATACAACAACACAGAATCATCTGACACTTCTGGCTCAGTAAAAGAAGAAAATGAGTACATTGTTAAGACATTTAAGAACAGGCAAAATATATGTGCAAAGAGACAAATCAGAGGAGCAATTGCCTGTGGGTGGTGAGGAGAGACTGTTTTTGTAAATAAAATCTTACTGGCACAGGCTACACTCATTTGTTTATGTATTGCTCATGGCTGCATTCACACAGAAACGGCAGAGTTAAATAGTTTGTGACAAGGACCATATGGTCTGCAAAGTTGAAAATATTTACTATCTGACCCTTAACAGAAAATTTTTTTGACCCCTAATATAATTGACCAAAATTAACAAAATGTTGGTAATTGCAGGGGCTGTCAATTTTACCATTTTTCTACTTCTATGTGGTTGAAAATTTCCATAATAAATTTTAGAAATGTGAGAAACATCATCCTGACAGAACTGTAGGAGGTTTTTCTGGTTAAATATTCTTTTTTCTCAGAAGAGTTTGAAGGAATAATATTAGATTCTCTCTGGGAAAATAAAAGCACCAACTGGTGACATTGCTAAGTGTCATGGCTAGAAGGCAATGGTTTAGACAAAATCCTTTTTCTAGAATCCTTCCTCTTTTGTTTTATGAGTCCTGGTTTCTTTACTAGACCTTACAGGAGGTAGCAGAAGTATTGCTGCAACCTCCAGGAATAATCAGGCCCTGGTTTGGGGGTGGATTTTTGATTGGGTAGGGGGAGCTCTTTTAAAAATGTTTTTATTGGTGTATTATAATCATACATCATGATGAAGTTCAGAGTGATAGAGGCATATATGAACAGAGCACTTGGCCCCCACCCCATTCCCTTATGCTCTTTGTGTACAACATTGAAATTGGCATTGATAAGTTTGTGTATGTACATCACATCTTATAAAGTGTTTCCTTCATTGAATCTCCCTCCTGTAGGCCCCTCAATCACTCCACTAGTATTTCTCTTCCTTTTTCTAGAATCTCTCCTGTATTCCAGTTTCTCTCTAGCTTCCACATATGAGGGAAAACATCTGACCTTTCTCTTTCCATGACTAACTAATCTCACATAGCATAATATTCTCCAGTTTCATCCCTTTCCCTGCAAATTACACAATTTTGTTCTTCTTTATGACAGAATGGAATTCCATTGTGTATATATCCCATAATTTTGTAATCCATTTATCTGTTAATAGACACCTAGGCTGGTTCCATAATTTGGCTATTATGAATTGTGCTGCTATAAACATAGATATGAGTGCATTACTGTGGTGGTCTGGTTTCAGTCCCTTTGGGTAGATGCCAAGGAATGGTATAGATGGGTCATATGGTGGGTTCATTCCAATTCTTCTTAGGGCCCTTCACACCAATCTCCAAAGTGGCTGCACTAATTTGCAATCCTGCTAACAATGTATCAGTTTCTACTTCCCCACATCCTTGCCAGCATTTATTATTTGTGTTTCTAGTGATTGCCATTCTAATTGGGGTTGGGTGAAATCTCTGTGTAGTTTTCATTTGCATCTCTCTGATTGCTAATGTTGATCATTTTTTCATATATTTATTGACCATTTGTATGCTCTTTTGACTGTTTAGTTTTACTTTCTTTCTGGGATCTTCTGGTCTTTTCTCATTCATAGCATCTTGCTTTTAGATTGGCTCTCTGTAGCTCTTTCTCAGCTTGTGTGTAATGAAGACTGGTGTGTCTTCTGCTTGGGGTGAGGGTTGGGGCTGCTCAGTGTGCTTCCACAGCCTCGCAGATTGGAGTTTGGAGTGGAGAACAGGAGGGCAAGACTTGCGTGGGTGGCATAAGTGATTTGTCTTCTGGGTCTTAGATTAAAAAGCTGTCTTCTTCTACTTATCTTCCCCATGTCCCTTCTTAAGGCAATTTCAGGGTGGCAAGATAAGGGTTCCTGGACCAAATCAGATTGAAAGTCTGGGTAAAAAGACTAAAGCCATTCTTTCTGCTTCTGGTTAGGTTTTTGGGTTGGAGTGGGATCCAGATTAGACAACAACACAGGATTTACGTGGGACCTTTGTTCAAACCCCCAGACAGTAGTAAAAAATAATCACTTAGGAATATATCTTTGGCCTCCCTTCTGAAGCTGTCTTGGGAGCAGCCAGCTGTCTGAGGACTCAGATCTGTGAGAACCCCGCTGCCCTCCTCTCTATCCTTCTGAGAACAAGCCCATTTTTGGTGGCCTGAATATAGAGTTGACCCTGAGTATAAATCATGAAATTGGGGAATTAAAAGCAGCTTTGACCTTATTACTTAACCAACGACTAGTAGGCCTATTATAAGGGTGTGTATATATGCTTTTCAGATCCCTGCAACAGTTTGCAAATGAAGTTAGTATGACCTGAGGCCCATTTGTAAATTTCACTGCCCATCTGTAAATCTGATACTGTGTGGAGGGCCCTATGAACCTAGGTCTTCACTTCTCCCCAAACTGACACATAGACATTATGCTGTATTTATACAACATTATCACTCAATGGCAATTTTGAAATTGTGAGGCTCCCAGAAAGTTTGGGAATTTCACACTAATTTTCAAATATCCTTTTTGAAGTGAATCAAACATTTTTCTCCTTTCCTTTCAATATTTCTTTTTGCTATGCAAGTATAATTAACATTGGTTCATCAAAGCCTCAGCTTACTGAATCGGTGAAATGATTCAAGGGCACAATAGTGAGATATTGTTTGGAAAAATATTCCAGAAAGTTTGGAATATAAGCAATATTGTAAAAACTAAGTTTACATATAGTAATGGTTTAAATGCCAGTTAATAAAGGACTTAAGAAGTTCCAGGAATGATTTCTATTTTTAAATGCCTTGTGCTAGTTGTTAAAATACTGTTTGAAACTTCTTGTTTAAGGTTCATTTCTTTGGATGACATTTTATATTACTAATTGTTCTGTTTTAGGGTGTGAATATGAGCAAAGGGACAATAATTAACCTTCTCCAGTTCTGTCTCCCTTAATAACAAAAATATTTGTATTATGCTTTGTAAATTACTTTTTCCCTTCCTTTTATCTTTAATCCTCACAACCATGTTACAAGGTAGGTATTGCCAGCATCTCTGTTGTACAAATGGGAAACCTATAGCTAAGTGGTTAAATGAAAAAGTAAAGATCACAAAGTGGACAAACATCAGAGGGCTGGGGCTTCATGCAAGTTCCATTATTTCCTGCTGCTTCCATTTCAATTCATACTGTAGACAATGTGTTTCAAACGTGTGATCTCACACTTTGAACAGCCGTTTGGAAATGTGAGAAGCACTAAAACCATGCACTGGACTCAATTAATGGGAAATATTCCACAACTCTTAAGAAATTTGTCAAGTCATTAAAACTCTCTTAATGTCTATTATAAATATAGAGTGACATTAAAAAGTAAAACTAATTAAAATGATGTTTATTTAGTACAATATAACTTAAATCATTAGATATAATAAAAATTCAAATGTTTTAGGTTTGGGAGTATGCAGGAGGAGGAAGGGGAAGAAGAGGGTGGAGGAGGAGAATGGAGGGGGTGGAGGAGAAGGGAAAAAGAAAAAAAAAAAAAAACACTTATCAAGAGGAGTTTGAGTGGTGTTTGCCTCTTGAATGTTGTATGTTATCTCCTCTGTCCCTTGGCAGATGGTCATGCTCCTTTCTAGATTGTATTAGCTTTCATTATTTTATCCGTTGCATTATCAATTATGAGAAATATTTCTGTTTGCTCTGATAATATGAAGATTTTCACCAGTGTCCCTTTCTCTGGGATGTCTTTATCTTCTTATAATTAACCATTTGCCTCATTGCTGTCAAGTTCTTCCTAGGACATACCTAGAGTTTCTGAAGAACAGCAGTGCCAAAATTCCCATGGTCAGCTATTTCTTCTCTGACTTTATTTATGCTGGATTCAAATTTTTCTTTCAAAGTTATGATTTTTCAT
Source organism: Graphiurus murinus (assembly GCA_004027655.1). Taxonomy (NCBI): domain Eukaryota; kingdom Metazoa; phylum Chordata; class Mammalia; order Rodentia; family Gliridae; genus Graphiurus; species Graphiurus murinus. The sequence continues at coordinate 15,526 of PVLC010011475.1, forward strand.
TTCTTTGTTATGCTTCTGGTTTTTTTTTTTTTTTTTGGACCAATTTTCTTGTTTTTGTAAAATATCATGTAGGTTTATTAGTGGGAGACAAGGAGGCAACACAACTAATACATTTGCTGCCAGTGCATGAACTGAATGACAGATGTGCAGTGACTGATGATCTAGATAATCTGAGAGAAGTGATGTGATTGGTCACTGGTCAAGAAGCACATTTGTTATTAACATAGTAATTCGTGCATTGAGAGGTTAGCAGTAAGATGTGTACTTTATGCAGTTAACTCAGAGCTAATGAAACCACGATAAATAAAATTTGAATCATGTCTTTGGCAGCTGGTATTACTTAACTATACTGTAGAACCTGAAAATTGTGCTTATCAGAACAGTGCAAAGCATGATCTGCCTGCATTTGTCTAGGATACTTGCTGGCACTGAGTGACTCTGAATTCAGATAGAGGAGGGGGAAGTGTGTGGGTAGACATAGAATGTCCCCTGAAGAGCTCATGTTTTAATGCTAAGAGTTGATGTAATTGGGTCATGAGGGTTGTAATCCCATCAGTAGATAAATCCATTGTGATGGATTTACCATGACCTGGGTGGTAACCTAAGCTGGTGGGGTATGACTGGAGAAGGTAGGTCCCTGGAGGTATGGCCTTAGGGACTGTGCTTTTGTCTTTGAACCCCCTTTCTGGCTTGCCCTCTCTTGCTTCCAGCTTCCATGATGTGAGAGCGGAGCCCTTGCTTTCTTCCTTTCTCTGCTTCCTTCCACCATACTCTGAGCTCCATAGATGTAACCTGGCCTGACCTGAACTGACACTCTCAGATATCTAAAAAACCATGATCAAATAAATCATCCTTTCTCTGAGTTGTGTGTCTTGGATTATAGCATTAAAAATGTTGATGGAGACAGGGAGTTTTGTTGTAGGGGAGGAGAGTTGCAGCTGGCAGAGGGAGATTAGAGTGGATGTCTTGAATGGGTCAGAAATATGACAAAAGGTGACAAAAAGAAAAGCAAAGTGGAAGATTTACATACATAGGATTTCTCCACTTCTCACTTTTGTGCAAAATGCTACTTATTAGGAAGTTTGGTTTTCAGACTGGAGAAAATATATTAAAACCATACCTACCTTTATATATACGTAAATTAACACACATATTATTTATATATTTTATATATGTTAATTAAAAATACACACTTGTTGTAAGGCATTAGAATAATATAGAAAGGTGCAAAACAGTGGTATTTCCTCTTATGTTGCAGTTTCTCTTCTAAATTATAATTGCCAATAATACAATTACATTTTAAAGATGTGGCATTCTTATTTCCCATCTTCCTTATCCTTTGTACTAGTTTAATATCATCTATGATATTATGTGATGCTTACCTTAGTTTGATATATGCAGACATTAGGGAGAAGTCTACTAGTGGAGAGTTAAAATGGATTTTTTAAAAAAATACTCTTTCTATGAAGAGATAAAATGAATTGCACTTAAAAAAAAACCAAAAAACAAAAAAAACAAAGCCATTCCTCTATAGCTGTAATGAACATCAGTAGAGCATCTGTTAGAAAATACAAAAAAAAAATCTTTTCCAACAAGTTAGTATTCTGGTTCACCTGAGAAAGGACATGTTTCAGAGTACCTGATTTTATTTGATATTCGAATGGTCTATCTAAATTGACCATAAATACTGACCTTGGAATACCAAAAATGGGAATATCTTTCAATTCAGAAATAGTTTAATTAGATTAGATGTACCAGAAAAATAGTACTGTCATCATATAGTGTTTCTTTTTTAAGATCACATATTATTGAAACATCAAAATAGTAATTATATGATTATTTTTGTATTGCTTATATATAATAGCTTTATCTGTTATTTACATACAAATGAACATACATATACCCAATACTGAGGTAGTGGGGAAATGGAAGTGGAGGGTTTAGGACAATAAATAGAATTCACATGAGGAAAGAAGATTCTATCAATATAAACAAGTTTGTAGAAGAGAGGTGACTTGTGAGAAAGGGCACCTATTAATGTCTACTGTATGGATCTGAGTTTATCTGTGACAATGCAGTAGCATCATATATGGTGATTTCTTTTTTTTTTTTTTTTGTGGTACTGGGGATTGAACTCAGGGGCATTCTACCTCCGAGCTACACCCCCAGCCCTATTTTTTTTTTTATTCTTTATTTTTTTTGGAACCGAGTCTCACTAAGTTGCGGAGTGCCTCACTAGGTAGCTGAGGGTGGCCGCGAACCCGGATCCTCCAGTCTCAGCCTCCCGAATGCTGGGATTACAAGCGTGCGCCACCACGCCTGGCTATATATGGTGATTTCTATTTTTAATTTTAATTATTTTATTATTTATTATTATTATATTATATTATTATATTATTTTTATTATTTCTAATTTTAATTTTTAATTAATTTATACTGAAAGTTGAACCTACAGGCATTCTACCTCTTAGCTATACCCTCAGCTCTATTTTATTTTTTTTTTATTTGGAAGCAGAGTCTCTCTAAGTTGCTGAAACTGGTCTCAAGCCTGCAATTCTCCTGTCTCAGCCTACCAAGTACTGGGCCTACAGGTGTGTGCCACCACACCTAGCTTTATGGTGATTTTTAAATTTTAATTTTTTAGAGCTGTTTTATTTTTATAGTAAAATTGAGCCCAAGATACAGAGTTCCTATATACCTGTTGTTCCACCATCACTAGAAGTATATTAGCGGACAATGTTATGATGGGCATATCTGTTGGAAGCTACCTCTGTCAACAGTGCTGTGGTCAGTAAGTTTTAAGAGACAGTCAAGGAGATAGCATTAATGAGATCTGTGAAGTGAAGGAGGTGAGGACAGAAAGACAAATCAAGGCTGGTTCCAGGACTGTCACTTCCTGGGTCCAAGAGAACATAATTGACCTAGGTAAAGGAGGCAAGCAGATGGTCAGGTTGGGTAGGTTCTATGCAGAAAACAATTAGATGTTAAGTTGGGGGAATAGTTTCTTTCATTTTCTCAAAACTTCAAAGAAGTGCAAGAAACCATAATATGATAAATAGTGAAATGTCAATCTTACCACCTCATGACATAGAGAATGAAAGTTGTATTTAGATAACGATAAGGATTGTTTTGTCTGCCATATGGTGACAAAATCAAAACAATTGTGCTTTTATAAAATTAAAATAAGTCTTTAGCCATCATTCTATAAGCTTTAAGAAATTATTGTTCCACCAAAGTAAATAATGCATTGAAAGTATTCCTTTTTCAAAATCGATTTTGCTATTTTTGGTCTCTGAATTTCCATACATATTTTAGGATCAGCTTGCAAAGAAGCCTGCTGGAATTTTTATAAAGCTTTTGGTGAACCTGTAGATCAGTTTGGAGACTATTGCCACATTAAATTCTCCAATCCAGGAACACAGGGTATCTTTCCATTAATTGAGATCTTTCTTAATTTCATTCAGTGTTTCATATTTTTCAGAGAATAGGTTTAAGCTTTTTGATAAAACTTATTTCTAAGTAGTTTATTACTTTGATGCAATTATAAAAGGAATAATTTTTAAATTTTACTTTTAGATTGTTCATTGCAATCACATAGGAATTCATTGATTTTTGTATATTGATTTTTTTATAACCTGCAACATTTCTGAATTAATTTATTAGTTTTAATAATTTTCAGTGGGTTTATTTCCTGAGAGGTTTTTGAGAATAGAGATAGGTTTACTGTTTCTTTTACCATCTAGGTGCCTTATATTTCATTTTTGCCTAATTGCCATAACTAGACTCACCAAGACAATGTTTAATAAGAGTATCAAGAGTGGACATAGTTTTCTTGTTCTTATCTTAAGGGAGAGGCATTACATGTTTCACCTAGTGATGTCAGGAATGGGTTTCTCATAGACCCTCTTAATCAGCTCTATGAGAATAAGGAGGTTCTTTCTATTTCAGTTCAATATTTATTTATTATTAATAAGTATGAAGTTTTGACAAATGCTATTTCTGCATCTATTGAGATGACTGTATGATTTTCTTTTTTATTCTAATGACATTTTGCATTAATTTATTTTGAACAATAAGCCACATTTTACATTTTTTGGATAGCTCCTACTTGGTTATCATGTATAATCCTTTTCATATGTTGTTGGATCCCATTTTGCCAGTATTTTGCTGAGAATTTGAGTCTTTATTTATCAGAGATATGCTATATAGTTTTATTTACTTATATATAGGTTTTTTTAAAAAAAGTCTGATGTCAGTGGTCAAAGTTGAAGAGGGCAATGAAAACTCATGGGCATCTGCTGAAATGTTAAATCCTAGCACTGCCCAATTGACTCACACATTCGGTAACAATTATCTACTCTCTACTCTCCTAGATTTTAGGAATATGGTAGTGGATAATGCAAAGTTTCTGTTCTCAAGGATCTTAATAAATAAGCATATAGCAGAAATAAACAAACAAGTGTATGTTATATCAAAGCTAGTAAGTGGTTAGAAAACAGAACATGATAAATGAAAAGAAGTGAAGGGGATAGAAAGAGCTCTTAAGATCATCAAGAAACTCTTAATGACATGGCATGCGGGTAAAGATCTCTATGAAGGGAAGGTGTGAGTCATATGGGCATCTGGGGAGAATCTCTATAGAGAGAGGATATAGTGAGTATAGAATATGAGGCAGGAGCTTGCTTGATGTATCTGAGGACTAAAAAGAAGGCCAGGAGGAAAGGAGCAGAGTAAGTAAACAGTCATTAATTAGAGGTACATGTAGCCATGCACAATGGAAAACACATTTAAAGCTTACTAAATAGCAGTCTTAATTGTCATATATAAGAGAGGCTGATATGGAAGCTCCATGATACTCTCCGGAACTGAGTTTCTTTCTACTCTTTGTCTCCATCAACCTCAGGCTAAAGCCACATAATCTCTGTGTTCAAAATGGATGACCTACTCCCATCTCCCAGGGAGATAAAGGATAAAAATCTAAGGTCATATGGCTTCAGTTCCCTTGAAGGCGTGTGTGTGTGTGTGTGTGTGTGTGTGTGTGTGTGTGTGTGTTCCCTTCTGGGGAGTTATCCAGTAAGTTCTGCTTACTGGCCACAACTGTGGCATCTGAAGGTCCATTGATGCAAAGACAGCTATGTGGGCTATATGTATATGTGTGGCCAAGTAATCAATGGAATTTTTTATCTGGGAACATTTTCTATCCTTCTATCATTGGGATTCATTCAGCGGGGAAAAAAGGAGAATAAGTACTGTGTATGCAGCTAATAGTCTCTGACCCATGAAATTAGATACATAATAGGGTCTATGATTAAACAATGGGCAAAGAATCCAAATGGTCATTCTTCAAAACAAGACTACACATGGGCAACATGAATATAAAAATATCCAACATTGCCAATCATCAGGAAAATGCATTTGAAGCTGTGATAAAATTATACCACACTATCCAAAAAGACAAAAGATAAGTGTTAATGTGTATAAAATAGAATCCTTAGAGATGCAAATCAAAACTACACTGAGATTCCATCTAATCCCAATCAGAATGGAAAATTTCAAGAATTCAAACAACAATAAATGCTGGTGAGGATGTGGGGAAATAGGAACTCTTCTACACTGTTGGTGGGATTGCAAATTAGTCCAGCTGCTACGGAGATCAATGTGGAGATTCATCAGAAAGCTGGAAATGGACCCACAATATGATCCAGCTACAACACTCCTGTGTATCTTTCCAAAAGAACTGAAATCAGAATCAACCAACCTAGGTTGGTTCCATAATTTGGAACCAAATAGAGTAGAATAGTGGTTACCAGGTGCTGGAGGGTAAGAATTAGGGAGGTATTGGTGAAAAGATACAAAGTTTCAATTAGGAAGAATAAATTCAAGAGATCTATTTTACAACATGGTGACTACAGTTGATAATAGTACTCTATACTTGATTAGAACAGAGTTGAAGTGTTTTTGTCACAGATAAATGATAAATAATGCATATGTTAAATAGGTTAATTTAGCCACTTAAGTATACACTTATTTTAAAACATCGTGTTATAAAGCCATAAATCTATGCATTTTTCAATTAAAATAAATTTAAGAAACAGTAACAAAAAATAAGCCTAGAATATAAAATGTCAATGAATAAAATAGAAACCCAAATGACCAATAAAAAGAGAGAGGGAGAGAAAAGAAACATAGTAGGAAGTAATATTGGCACTTTCTTTTAAGTAATTTTTTGGGGTACTGATGATTGAACCCAGTGACAGTCTACCTCTGAGCTATATTCCCAGCCCTTTTTGGTTTTTATTTTGAAACAGGGTCTCACCAAGTTACTAAAGGTCTTGCTAAGTTGTTTGGGCTGGCCTGGAACCTGTGATCCTGTGTTTCAGCCTCCCAAGTACTTATTTGTTTTTGGGGTTTTTTTTTTTTGCGGTACTGGGGATTGAACCCAGGGGAATTCTACCCCCGAGCTATACCCCCAGCCCTATTTTTTTATTCTTTATTTTGAAACTGAGTCTCACTAAGTTGCAGAGTGCCTCACTAGGTAGCTGAGGCTGGCCGCGAACCCGGATCCTCCAGTCTCAGCTTCCCAAATGCTGGGATTACAAGCGTGCGCCACCACGCCCGGCTCCTCCCAAGTACTTATATGACACGCAATTATCATCATTCCCAGCTATGTTAGCACTTTTAAGTTAGGTCTAGATATTTGGGTTTTACTGGGTGAGATGAAAAACTTGAGATTTTTGTGCAGAAGTTTCACATGGTAAAACTTATGTTTTAAGTACTATGTTTTAGCCTGGGGTTATCTAGAAGCAGAGCCTTAGGCAAATGTTTGCATGCAAAAGGTTTATTTAGGTTGTAAGCAGAAGTGTGGGACCTGAGAAAGCAGAAAAAGGAAAGGAAGGAAATTCTCATGCCATTACTGAAATCAGAGTTGATGCCATGAGGATGTGGGCCTTGTTTCAGAGTTGTCCAGGAGTTCCTGTTCCACCCCATTCAGATCATGCCCTTGAGTAAGTGCAATCCATCACAGGATAGATGTCAACTTGTATTTACAAAGATGCAATGTAAAATAATAATAATAATAATAATAATAATAATAATAATAATAATAATGAAATCAGCTGTAGTCTCTTTGGTTCCAGCTGCTTCCAAGGTTGAAATTGATATCTATCATCTCCATATGAAGCCATCTATTCTGCATTCACATAGCTTTTCAGCTGGTCTAGGTTGTATATCTGGTGTGATAGTCTGGATCGCCATCTCAAGGTACCAAATCTTTAATTGGTTTTCTCTATTTGAACTCTCAATGTCACAATTGCCTTTTAACCATTATTTCTGGTAATAAGAGCAAGAGATATCCAAGTAACTTACTCTGAGTTTCAGGCGTGCTCTTTCTGCCTGACTTGTGTAGGTGCAAAGCCATCTTCTCATGATAATTAAGGCTTATTTACTCTGTCATTATAGTAGCTCCTTTATTATGCCTTTGACTCACTGGCATGAGGCACCCACAGTGATGGGGTGGTGGTTAAGTTTTCAGTGTAGTGGAATCATTACTCTGCTCTTGCTCACTGGGAATCTGGACCTCTAATTCAGAATAGCCTTTCTTGAGATAGGAAGCACACATGCTTCAAGCAGGTCACTTGCAAGATGTTGAGAAGAGGGTCAATCCTACTTATGCCTCCTTATTTCTGGGCCTGTTCATTCTAAATACAGGGGACATGGTGCCCAGCTTGATCAATGCATAACCTACATCCTGGAAGGCAGAATCTGAAACCTATAGGCTATTGTCCAAATTTTTAATAGGCTATTTTCATTCTATTAGGCCAGTAGTTTTTTCATGGATACTGTGGATAGGCATGTCTTATTGTACCTCTTTTTAAGTTTTTTTTTTTTTTTTTTTTGGTACTGGGGATTGAACCCAGGTGCATTCAACTTCCAAGCTATACCCAAGCCCTTTTTATGTTGAAACAAGTTCTCACCAAGTTGCTGAGGGTCTCACTAAAGTGCCAAAGCTGGCCTCGAATCTGCAATCCTCCTGTCTCAGCCTCCCAAGTACTAGGATTTCAGGCATGCGCCACCATACACAGGCCATTATTATACCTCTTTTGTTGTAAAATAGATCCTTTCAGCTGATGCAGTATTGTATAAGATTCCATGTAAGTAAGCTCTCAAATGGTGGTTTTTATAAACATATTGTGGGTGGAAAAGTCAGACCAGTATCAAATTTGGTAAGGCTGCATCACTATCACTCTAGGGTAGAAGTGATCTTATATAATCAACTTAGAGCTAAGTGTCTCTGCCTGACCTCCTCAAGTGATGGTGTCGTAGGGATGGTGTGAGCATAAATGCTGGCAAGTTCAGCAGCCATGGAAGTAACAAGGTCAGCCTTATTGAGAGGGAGCCCATGCCATGGTTTAATGCATAACTTCTGTTCTTGCCACCACGGCACCATATTTATGTGTTCACTGCCTGTGCCCTGGGGCGACTGAGGACAGACTGGTAGACATCCCCAGGATGAGTCATCCTGTTTTGATAGTTGTAGAGATACTTTCCTACAATGGATCTGCATCTGAAACCCACTTGCAGTACAGTGCTGCAGACCAGGGCACCAGCTCAAATGACAGTTTCTGCTCAACCTGTTGCACGAGCCAGAGAGGTGTGACTAAGCGTACTATGCTTTGTCTCTAAAATCCAAGAAGGCCAACAATGTAGATTGTTTTCCTTACTGAAAGAAAGGGGAACCAGTGTGATGTTCTGTAGATTGTTTAAAGAGTAATGTTCTTATAAGGTTAACTTTTGGAGAAAAGAAGAGAAAGAACACAACCCTGGGATGGGGAGTGAGCATGTACTGGTGTTTGTCCCTTTTCACTTCATATAAAAGTATATTCTTTTTCATCTTTCTTATTGATGGGAATTGAGAAGAATGTATTCACTAGATCCTTACTTTTATCCCAAGCTCAAAAGGTTATATTAATCTCTTCCTAAAACAGCCACATTCATACTTACCTGGCAGAGGAGATACCATGATCACGAAGGTGGTTTTCCCAGGGCGAGGCTTATCCATTGCACTCCAGATGTGCTGACCCCTGCGATTTCCCCAAATGTGGTAAACTCGACTGCATAATTTGTGGTAGTGGGGAACTGCGTTTGCGCTCTCCCCTAATTAAAAAAAAAAAAAGCCACATTCGAAGCTTTTACTTGTTAAGGTTTTAGTTGTTCATTGTCTCTGCTATTGTCTGATCATTAAAGGAATAATAGTTTTAAATTAAATTGAAATATGGTAGGACCCACCATTTTTAAGAACTTAATGATGCTAATTTATGCAGTCTCTCCTACTATATGGTATTACTTCTGATTTATTATTTTGGCCAGAGTTAGGAAGAGAGGTTTAGGAACTACCAGCTAGTTGTCCTAAAATGTTGGCTCCATCAGGAAACCCATGTGATGGTTAAGACAGCTGCTAAGTATAGACATCTCAAATATACACCTAAATATGCCCAAGGTTCCATTGAACCCAGTGTAAGTTAGACTTGGACTAGAATTTTGCCATGCATTATCCTCAATCCATAATACTTATAATTGTAGAGTTATGATGGTATTGTGGCTTCCCTAGTATAAGTGTCGGCTCAGATTCTGCATCCTCTTATCTGTGACATTTCTTGGTAATTTTTTTCCCACAGTGCACAATTACTCTGGCACATCACATCATGACCCCTTTTGTGAAGGAGTGCAGAAACCCACTGGGTATCCTCAGTGTGAACCAGCCTACATTTGATTAATGGGCTTTGGATCTGTGAACTGCTAGACATCTAAATGAAAAGAATACAAGATTTTTTCAATTACAGTGGCTAATTTTAGGCTTCAGATTGCCAGCTTTTGATTTTTTTCTCATTATAAAAATAGAAGATACAAACCTATTTTTTAGTTCATTTTTATCAGCTATAGAAACTCCATGATATATTAGTAATTATCAGAGATCTCTGTGCATCAAGTCTCTCTGGTTGCCACCCCATGAAGGTCATTAAATCTACTTTGGCTCTATTGGTTAAGTGATCTCTGCCATCCAAGGTCCTTATGATGCTTACTTAAAATGGGAAGCCAAGTTCTATGTAGAATTTTCTACAGTCAATCTCAGTCTACAGAGAACTGCTATCTGAGCCTCTCAGAGATGCCAGTGCCTTTTTTTTTTTCTTGTGGTACAAGGGATTGAATCCCGGGACATTCTACCTCTGAGATACACCCCAGCCCTTTTTATTTTTTATTTTGAAACAAGGTCTTGCTAAGTTGCTGAGATCCTCACTAAATTGCTGAGGCTCTCCTAGAAGCTACTGTCCTCCTTTCTCTGTCTTTCAAGTACTGGGTTATAGGCATGTACCACCACACCTGATGCCAATTCCTCTATAAATAATCCCAGAATGAATTAATCAGTTTCACATCAGTTTAGTATTCTTATCCAAATGGGCCTTATGATCCCTATTTCATAATTCTAAGGTAGTGTCAGAATTTAACTGTTTTTTGCAGGCATTCATGCTTCTGGTATCTTTGCCCTTGCTATTCTTAGTCATGGGAAGGTCTTTCCAAATACATGGTCACTCCCCCATGCAGTTTATATTCTACCCACTTTGTTCAAACTCCTCAAGATCTACTCCTAAATATTACTAAAGTTTCCCTGTATATATTATAGGGAAAGTTCTATGGGCCTAATATATAAACCTTTTTTCCTTAAAGGAGAGACAGGCAATCCTTTCATGGTTTTTCTACAAGTGATAGAAAGATAACATGGACAGATTTCTGATTGCTGCACAACTTGTGAACATCTATCCACAGTGCGGTATTACAAAAAAAGATGTTTATGTGAGAGGAAAAAAAAAACACTGTTTATGTGAAACACAGATGTGAAATGGTACAACAATGATTACACTTTCCATTACTCTTTCAATGAGTGGCAAGATGAAAAGAGTGCTTAGTTTGCTACAAGCTCATTTAGAACCAAACACAGGGGAAATCTGAACTCAAAATCTTGGATCCATCATTAGCAGTGTCAAGAAAACCAAAGATGTACTGGCATAGAAAACAGTCTTGAGCCCTTACTAATGAGTTATTATAAGCAAAAAAAGAGATTATTCAGTAGTAAATATGTTGAGAGTAAAGGTTACTGGTAAGCCAAGGGATAAGGGATACTCAGATGAGGAATCATTTCTCCTAGTATCTCATAAAATAACCCTCCCTTTCCTTTTGGCATTAGGGCTAAAAATAGTTTATTGTAGGGGACACACTTACTCATCAGGTGAAAAGGCAAGTGTGTTCACATGATGATAAGAAGAAAAACTGAAATGTAAGTTTTGTTTATTGTAGTGTTTATTTTTATACTGCTATTAATGCTAATATTACATTCTCAAACCTTGGCTGTGGTAAGCAAAAAACAAAACAAAAACACCCCACACACCTGCTATGGTCCATATCCTGATGCTTAAAACCTGTGAAGGTGTGCTCTCACATGACAAAATGGACTTTGAAAATGTAATTGAGGATCTTAATAATCTGGAAATTATTTTATTGTACTCAATTTTCTAGGTGGGCACAATGTAATAAAAAAGTTCTTAGAAGAGAGATACAGTAGGGAGTCAGATGGAGATGTGGTGATGGAGGCAGAAATAAATGTGAGAGGGATTTGAAGACGGAGAAGGGACCATGGGCCAAAGTAAAAATGTTATTGGTCTTTAGAAGCTGGAAAAGGATTCTTCCCTCAAACCAGAAGGAATGAAGTTCTGCTTACACCTTAATTTTATCCCAGTGAAATCGATTTTGAATGTTTGATCCCTAACCACAAGGTAACTTGTTACAGCCATAATGAGAAACCATCCCAACAGCTGATGCCTGTTTACAGGTGCTCAAGTTTCCCATTTTCCTTCTCAGACCTCCTCAAGATACAGAACCAGACATATTCGTTCCTGGATATTGTTTCTTACTAGAAGCTCTCTTTCCCCCACCCTGATGAACTGGGCTGAACAATGAGGCATTTGAAGAGTCCATTTACTATTTTTTTACTTGTGCTGAAATTATTTCAGAATACTTAGCAATCAGTTTTATCTCATTTGAACTCAGCCCAATCCCCCCCTCCTCAGAAGTAAAAGATACCATTCGCTATGGTTTCATATGTCCCACAAATTCCCTTGTTGTACTCATCCCCAGTACAACAGTGCTGGGAAGTGGGGCCTAAAGAGTTGGAAGGAGCTCTTGTGAATGGATTAAAGCCAGTATAAAAAGGGATTGTGGGGGCGGATTTGCTCTCTTCCTTCTGCCACTAGAGAACACAGCATTCCTCCTTTCCAGAGAAAGCTACATAAGGCGTCATCTTGCAATGAAAGCTTTAACCTGCTACACCTTGATCTTGGATTTTCCAGCTTGTATAACTGCAGGGATAAATTTCTGTGTAAATGAGAAAGAGAAAAATAAAAATACAAAGCTCAAGGTCATAAGCTTAGGATGAGGTTCAGAATGCCATTTCTTCCTGCCAAAAAACTACAACTACAGGGTCTCCTAGGAGGAGGACTTTTCTCTTCCCTTCCCTTAGCAGTGTGACTCTTTCATTCCTCCCACCAAAAGTTTGCCTCCTAGCTTTGTGCTATCCTATTGCTATACCCTGAGAAATGAGAAGGAGGTGTCAGTATGCCAGACCCTCTATCCTAACTTCATTTGCAAGCACAATGTTATTCATTACACTGTTTTCATTACAGACAAGGAAGATATGCTCAATAAATACAAGTGGAAACAGCGCCAAAATTCCACTTTTGCAAATGTATTCCTGGGTGCCTTGCAGTCCTATAAATCCTCAGAGCCTGTCAGAATGAAAATATTGTTTTGAGAGATGAGTTTGTAGCTTTTTAGTGTGCTCGTGTGTGTGTGTGGATGTTGAGTGGGGGTGGGGGGGATACTGGGAATTGAACCCAGGGATGTGCTACCTCTGAGCCACATCTCCAGCCCCTTATTTATTTGTTTTTATTTTCTGTGATACTTGGAACTGAACTCAGGGGCATTCAACCTTCAAAATACACACCAATTCCTTTTTCATTTTTTTGTTTTAAAACAGGGTCTCATTAGGTTGCTGAGACTCTCCTTGAACCTATGATTTTCTTTCAACCTCCCAATTACTGGCATTACCAACATGCACCACCATGCCTGGCTTTATTTACTTTTTTTAATTTTGATACAGGGTCTTGCTGGGTTGCTGAAAGTCTCCCTAAATTGCTGAGGCTGGTCTTGAGCCTGTGATCCCCTGTCTCAGCCTCCCAAGTATTGGGATTACAGGAGTGCGCCATGATGCCCATAGTTTGTCAAGCTCCATTGGAAATGGAACACTAGCACTTAAGGATCTTTTGCTTCCCACATGTTAGTTTTACCAAAAACTAACAACAAGTCTACACATCATCATACTCACCATTTTACAGATAAAGAAAACTGAAACCCATGGCCATGCTTCTTACAGTGAAGCCAGCACTCTTTCTGTGCCGCTACACTGAGGAGAAGTTGTATGGCAGATATTTATCCTTCCTCTTAACATTTAAAAGTAGGTCAACTAGGAAAAACTCAAGCAAACAATTCCATATGAAAGTTTCCTTGGGAAACGTTTTTAGCATTATATGAGTGTGGCATTTTACGAGGATTATGAGTAAGATCTAAACCAAGTCTGAGAAAGGCAATCATTTAGGTCACATTTTAGGTTAGCTTTTAACTCCAGCTCCTTCCAGACTCATGCCATAAATATAGCTGTTTCTAGTGATGTGTTTTGCGGTCGTTGATTCTCTTAGAGAAGAAAAATTTCAGTGCATTCTTACCTTACAGTATTCTACTTATCAGAGTCAGGGAATTTCTGGATCCATGGGATATCAGTACATTTAGGAGCACTAAGTAATCATCTCTCTGCCTTGTTTTTCCTCCTTTTATTTTATTTTGATACTTTTGTGTTTGGAGGAGTTCTCTCTCAGCAAGAGCATAATCTGTGGTTTAACTAGTATTCTTCTTTTAGAATGTTGTAGTTTTTCATTTTATGAGATCTGTGGTTTTAAATCTATAAGGGTCTGAACAATACTGTCTGACTTAAGAAGGGTGATTCACTCTTTACAAGTTAAGTTGGACTTGAAAGACAATGAATCTTATTGTTAAAACCACTCTCTTGTCAAAGGTACAAATACAGATGGTCCAACTTAATGATTTTTCAACCTTATGATGGGCAAAAGTGATATGCATTTGGTAGAAATCATACTTTGAATTTGGATCTTTTCCTAGGATAGCAATATGTGGTATGGTGGGCCACAGCTCCAAGCCAGTCACATGATCACAAGGGTAAAAACTGACATTCTACAGTACACTGCCTTGCTAAGCTAGGATGTTCCATAGGTGAGGCATATTACATGTAGTTTTGACTTACAATATTTTGTATTTTCAATAGGCTTATCAGGATGTAATTGCATCACATGTTGAGGGGCATCTGCACTGACAAAGCACTTTATGAATCATTAAAACTCTACGGAAAAAGAGATATAGAAATTCTCTCTCTCTGAAAGAAAGTTGCATAGTAAGCAATCCCAAGCAATAGAAAAAAGTAGCCCATTGGAATTATTTGTACAGAAACCTGAGATTTTAACTGATTCACACAAATAGTTTATTCAACACACATAGTTCAAAATTTGGCTTTGTTATTTTTTTATGATACAAGTGTGATCCATATAATGATCAAATTGTTCTCATTACCAGGTTACTAGGGAACTTAAGGGTTGTGATAATGGGCATTTACTACTAACTAGTTCTTAAAAGCCTAAAAAAATAGGAAATAAGAGACTTTAGATAAATGACAGAGATTCCAGTAAAATAGTTGAAGTAGATTAAGGGAGGGAGGTGTGAGGAGAAGTTTAAATGAAATTCAAATAATACTATCTATGTATATATACAAAAATATCCAGGCCAATCTCAATGACATGTATGATGAGGGGGAAGGAGCGGGGTGGGGTGTGGAGAGAAACACCAAGTGCTGTGTGCATGCCTGTTTCTAGCACTCTGAACCTCATTATGATGTATAGCTACAATGCAAAAGGACAGTCTTTACTTAAAGCCATTAAAAATTGTCTGGCTTATAAATTGTATTATGCTACCAGTCTTAGGTTTTCAATATCATTAATATTTTTAATGTTGAAATTTTATGGAATGTGTTTTTTAAGCCATGTTTTTTTAATAGAATGGTAATAAGAACTGTAGCAGAATAAATCTGATGGGTATATATAAAATGAATTAGAGAAAGTGGTCTAGGCAGTGGAGAGATCATTTAGGAAAGTATTGAGTTGTCCAAGGCAGAAATTATGAGAACCATTGTTGTAGCCTGCAGTGGAATGCACAGAATGGATAGGAGCAATGCTCTTGACTTAGGACCACTGTGATTTGCAATTGATGGTTAGGTTGGAGCCAACCAAGTAGGAAGTATTGAAAATAAATTCTATTCTTCTCAGGGAGTCAGAACAATACAGTATCTAAGAACTTGGCCTTTGAAATCAGACTAGTGTTTACTGGTTAGGTTCTTGATGTTTTAGCCCCTAAATCCTGAAGTGTTAGTAATAATATTTCTTAAAAGATTGAAGAAAATTATGGACATAAAAATATTCAACACAGCGCCTGGCAACTCATCACTACTTGTTGTCTCAGAAGGATATTGTCAGTATTAGTCACCACATGATAAAAGATACATGATCTTTATCAAATTTATTTCATGAGCTCACTGATTTGTAATAAAATATAGCAGGGTTTCTGCCCTCTAAATTGGAGTTATACTTTAATTTTTTTTATTGATACTAGAGATTGAACCCAAGAGCATTCTTCCTCTCAGCTATACTCCAAGAACTTTTTATTTTTCATTTTTAAATAGGATCTCTCTCAGTTGCTGAAGATCTCTCTAAGTTCCTGAGGGCCTCACTAAATTGCCGAGACTGGCTTCATATGTGCAATCCTCCTGTGTCAGTCTTCTAAGTACTGGGATTATAGGCATGTACTAGCATATCTGGCTAATATTTTAATTCTTAATGTTGTTTATATTATAATACTGGACTAATTGGAATCTTACCATATGGCTCTTCTCTGTGAATCTGAATTATGGGTGAAGGTAGTATGTAGAAGATCTTAAGGGCTTACAGTCTCTGAAGCACTAAAGAGACTTCCTTTTTAGGCAGTTTTTCATAGTAAATAAAACATCAGAGACAATAAGGGTTCAACTCTGCCAAGTCACAGAGGCATTAGTTGCCATTGCTGTCAGGGCCATCAAAGAGTCATCAGATGTGAGGGACTGTGTCCTAAGAGTGTACACATGGTCTGGCTGCCACTGCACCTACATCTGCCATGTTAGCAAATTGTTTTAGCTACAAGTGTTCTGTGGGAGCAAAAATCCTTTAAAATTATGTTTTTGGTTCATCCTCAGTAAAGGAAGTATGTTATTGTGTAGTAAACCATTGTTTGCAAAACTGAGACAATAATTAATAAATCAGGCCAAACCTCTCCCCAAATTCAAACCAAGAAGAGGCAAATAGTAAGTGTTATAGAGAGAACAGAACCTATTTGGGAGGTGGGAGGGGTTGGGTAGGGAAGCCTGTGGTCCATTTTATAGATCAACAAAACAAGGCTCAGTGGTCACACAGGTAGCCAATCCATGGCCTAGAGACATGAACAAGGCCACTGAGGATTCATGGGCAACACTATAGATAAACGGGAAGGAAGTATAAACTCACATAAAATAGTGCCATTATATACATTTAGTTGAGGTGGTAGATGGAAAAGGTGTTCTAAAAATACATCCTAGGCAGGTGACTGAGACTGCATTAGTATCTGACACTTGATTTTCCCTGGACTTTACCCTCTGAATCTTGGTTTCTGGGGCAATTTATATCCACAGTTGACTTTCTTTTCTCATGACTCATATTGTATAATCAGAAATAAAAAATAAGCACCTCAAGGTTGTAGGGTGGATGTGTGTACAACTGAAAACAAGTGATGCTTTTACTTTATTGTAAACTTTTGTAGCTACAAAAAGAATCCTAGGTACAAAGTGCTTTCATTCATCACAATTTCTGTTATTGAAAATGTGTCACTGTTCCTTCTGAGGGAGGATAAAGCAAGGCATGGAGAGAATATTTCGCTAGATAAATTTACCTTATACTTCAAATTATTTTGCTTGAAGGCAAGAAGTAAAAAGATCTGTATTCTAAACAGAGCTATTGATAAGAAAAAGATAAAGGTGGTAGAAAAAGAAAGTAAGATCTTGCTTCATGTGGGAAAGAGTGACTGAGATTGACATTTTCATTTTTTAAAACATTGCTACAGAGATTATTAGAAAGATTAGTCTCTGCCATACACGATGTCTTCCAATGCAATATAAAATTGGATACATTCACCAAATAAATCATCTTTGGGAGAAGGGTTTACTTAAGTCACATTCTATATGCTTTAAAGAATAATACTCAAATTACTTTTTTTCTTTCTTTCCTCTTTTTCTGTTTCTTTCTTTTTTTTATTCTTGTAGTACTGGGGATGGAACCCAGGGATATTTTACCTTTGAGCTTTACCCCCAGCCCTATTTTATTTTTTATTTTGAAATAGGGTCTTGCTAAATTGCTGAAGCTGGCCTCAAACCTGAGATCCTCTGTCTCAAGTACTGGGATTATAGGCACGCACCATCATATTTGGCTGAATTACTTGTTTTTATAATTATTAATTTACTGTCTCAGAATTAGTCTCTTGAACTAGACTTGCTGGTGCAGTCATAAAATTCCAATATCTGGAAAGCTGAAACAGGAAGATTGCAGATTCAAGGACAACCTCAGCAACATTGCAAGACTCCTAGCAACCTAATAAGACAAAAAAACAAAAAGGGCTGGAGGTGTAGCTCAGTGGAAGAATGCTCCTGGGTTCAATCCCTAGCACCACAAAAAGAAAGAAAAAGTCTCTTAAGTTGGGAACATCACTATACTAAGAGCCAGGAAGCCAGGGATGCAGGAAGCAAGTGCTGGTTCATATATTTACTATACTTACATCCCTGGGAAAATCCCTTTAATTCTCAGAGCCTCACTGATTTCCTATGCAAAAATAATTTTAATAACACCACTCAATTCAGCCACAGAGCTCTTGATCATCTCACTTGTTCTTGAATATCTACTTAGCATGAAGTACTATGACAGCAAGATAATAAAACTCATCTATATGAAGTCACTTTGAGTGTTGGAAGAATGATACAAATGTGTGAAATAATTATGACAAATTGTTGTGGGGAAAGGTGAACATAACTAATTGCTGCTCAAAAATTTGAGGGGATAAATGATGTCAGAAGAATTTGGAATGCTTATTTACTAAGCATGTATACACACACACACACAAATGAGGCCTTGGGTGTTTATTAATGCTTAATCAATACATCAAACTACTTTCCAAAAAGTTTGGATACTGGCTCTAGGATTTACATCTAGTAACATTTTTTCTTTTGCTGTGAATCAATATCTCTCTCTCTCTCTCTCTCTCTCTCTCTCTCTCTCTCTCTCTCTCTCTCTCTCTCCCAGACCTTTCATGTCCTGCTCTCTCATATATGCAGCAGATGCCTTAAGGAAAACAAACAAACAAAGAATAGTTTCTTCTTCAAATGAAATGATGGCATCACAGTGGGGATTTGGGGAGAAAGGAACTATGCCTTGATTGATAGTTTTCATCTGATATTCAGTAGCTCTATAAAAGACCACCACACTGTGATTATAGTGAGTCTATGTTCTAATCCTCTAGTGATATCATAAATAATTGGTCTCTAATTGATGCTTATCAATGGACTATATATTCAAGTATTTTTTAATTGCTATTAAAGACATTTGATAATATAGAGTTGTCTTAGGAAAAAAATCCTTTTGAGAAGTAAGACTAAATTTCATAAAACAAATAGAAAGATGACAGTACAAGTGAGCAATAAACTACAGGGAACAAGTCATGAGTAAAGGAGCAGCGCAGTGATTGAAGACACCTGATGAGGATCAGATTGGGATTTGAAAAGTGAGTAGGCCCTGAACGTATGGAGTGAGAAGGGCAGTGCATGAAGGTTGTGGGGAGCAAGCAGGTGCTGTTTTGTTGTGCAGGTGTGTGCAGGTTGTGGGGAACACGCAAGTGCAGGCCTGTAGGGACAGTGAGGCTTGCTGCAAGTAACACCAAGTCTTCACAGGTTCCCTGCAGTAGTGACAGCAGAGACAGAGTGAAGTGCTGGCTGGCTAGGGATCTCTCCCTCCCTGTGGAGCAGCACTGGGCAAGGGTCATGTGGATGTAACCCAGATGGAATGAATCATCTCCCTGCCACAGAGCCCCAAACAGAAGGCTTCTGCCTCTTTATGGGTAGGAGAAGAAAGAGTAGAGAGGGATAGGAGTGGAAAGGTACTGAATCAGAATGGAGAAAAGTGCCTTGACCATGCCCCACCTCCTGGAAGGAAGTCTCCAAATGGAGAAATCTAGGCTAGGAAGACAGATGTGCCTGTGAGCATGGCTGGCTGGGGGGCTCAAGGAGGAGGCAAGTTGGAGGCTGAGTCTTTGACAAAAACCATCCAGAAAACTGCAGTGCAATGACAGTGTACTCGGTCCAATGTGGGCATGGCAGCCTCCACTGATGGGGCCTGCCAGGCTGAGCCTTGCAATTGCATGAGAGATCACACATTGGATTTCAGCCTGCAGCCAGACTCCTCAGTGTAGGGAATGTCCCATAAGGAAAAGCATGGCTAGTGGTTTCTCCAGCCAGAGTAAAATTAAGTTGGATGGATAGGGCAAAGTGAAGTTGCAACCTTTGTCAGATTCACAGGGGAGTTTTAGACTGATAAGGAAGGCAGGGCCATGAACTCCAGTCCCTTATTGGTAGACTCAAGTGCAACATTGAGAGAGGAAAGGAGAGGGGGGGAAGAGGAGGAGGAGAAGCAGGAGGAGGAGGAGGAGGAGGAGGAGGAGGAGGAGGGAGAGAGGAGAGAAGGAGAGGAGAGGGGAAGAGAGGAGAGGAGGAGGAAAGAGGGAAAAGGAAGGGAGAGAGAGAGAGAGAGAGAGAAGTTTGTTCATCTATAAAATGGGATAACAATGCTTGCCTATAGGTTTGGTTAAAAGAAGAGATAGTGAGAAAATGCCTGACTGAAGTCAGTATTGGCAGGTTGTCAGTTCACATCAAGGCTATGTCCACTAGTTGGATTCCAGATCTTGGCATAAAACTTGTCCTGAAGGCAGAGCCAACACTGTAAACCTAATCCAGAGGATGGATAATGTTCTCCAGAGGTGTTCACATCCTAATCCCTGAAACCTATGAATGTTACTTTGTATAGCTAAAGGGGTTTTGTAGGTATGACTGTTTTGAAATGGGAGATTATCCTGGCTATCTAGGTAAGCATTAAACACCATCACTGTATCCCTATAAGAGATAGGCAGGGAGAGATTTAACTTCAGGTGAGGGAAAGGCATCGTGATGACAGCAGGTATTAGAATAATGCAGACACCAGCCAAGGAATGCTGACAGCCTTAGAAGCTAGAAGAGACAAGCAATAGATTGTCCCCTGGAGCCTCCAGAAGGAACCAGCACTGCTGACACATCCATTTTAGCCCAGTACAACCCAACTCAGGCTTCTGAGTTTCACAACTAGCAAATAAATTTGTATTGTTTTAAGCTACTAAGTGGGAGTTTGTTAGAGTGGCTGCAAGAAACTTAGACAACGGCCTTGGTTGTCAGTTGGCTATACAAATACAAGGTCTGAGGACACCTTGGTTTCCAATAGCTAGTTTGTGTCTTAGCTTTGTTCCTCCTGGATGCATGTCTGAGTAACATACTGAGAGATGGAGGGACTATTTTTGCTGAGAAAGCTGAAAAGGTGCAGAATAGACCATTGTGAAGCAGCAGAAACAGAAGTCCATCAGTTTGCAAATACAGGGAAAACATCCCTTTGGATCCTACTTTAATATGAGGCACTGTCCCAGCAACACTTGAATTCATTTTTTTTTCTGGTTTTATTTTTTATTTATTTATTTTTAGTATGCTTTTATTGGTGCATTATAGTCTCACATCATAATGTAAATCATGTTGACAGTGAAATGCATGCACATAGCACTTAGTAGCCTCCACCTCACCCACCCATCCCCCCCTTCCCAAAACAGAGTATTGAGATTGACATTGGTATATTCACATATGTACACATAATTTGATGTTAGTGTTTCCATTAATGAACCTCACTTTGCCATCTCCCCTTCCCTTATACCACCTCCCTGGCTCCACTGAGGTTTCTCCTCCATTTTCTGGAGTCCTTCTGTTATCCCAGTTATTCCCTAGCTTGCGCATATTAGAGAAAACATTTGACCTTTCACTTTCTGTGACTGGCTAACCTCACTTAACATAATATTCTCCAGGTCCTTCCATTTTCTTGCAAATGACATAATTTTATTCTTCTTTATTGCTGAGCAGAATTCCATTGTGTGTATATCCCATAATTTTGTAATCCATTGGAATATCTGTTGATGGACACCTAGGTTGGCTCCATAATTTGGCTACTATGAATTGACAGCACTTGAATTCTTTCTAAAAAAGTGGCTTTATGATATCCTTTTGCTGATGTGGCCTAAGTAATTCATTCGATCATGTATTCTTGGGATAGTTAAATAAAATTAGTAGTCTGTAATGTAGGTTTTTCATTTCCTCTCTTAATTTTCCTTTTTGGAGGTGGTTCCCAAAATATTACCTCTGATAAGGAAGCATTCAGGGCTCAATCTTATCATGGCTATGTAACTAATCTTTGGGAGCTGGGGTCTATGTATGCAGAAAACAAGTTTTTAGTCCAGTGTTGAGATTTGCATAAACTAAAGGCCACCAGTTTGACTTCATATCAACATTATTTCACTGCACAAGTAAGAATGGCAAGCACATGGAGAACCTCACAGAAGTGACTACACTCACAGATCCAAAAGGCCATAAGATTGCCTGGCAACGTTTTTACCTGCTTTTCTTTCCTTTGCTTCTGTTCCTTACCTTGTAGATGTCTCCCTTCTGCCAACTTGCCATCTCATTAGCACTTCCACTGGAGAAAGTGTTGCAGAGAGGAAGAGAAAATAAATGTAAGTCCTGTAAACAATTTCAATAGTGACCAGCAGGTACTGCAGAAGGTTTATGACAGATAAAGGTGAAAATTATTAACAGAAAAAGGATTTGGAATTGCTGTAGAGTTCATTCTTCCAGGGAAACTATATTCATTGAGAACTGAAGGTCAGAGTCTTGTTCATTTCCAAATATCATTTTTACTCCATGAGTGGAGAATTGTGTGAATTCTAAGCCTTCTCTATAAATGAAGAGAAGAGGAGGGGAGCAGAGAAAGAAAAATGTTTCTGACATCTGAGTTCTTAGCAGTGTTTATTGTAGTTAATTCATGGAAGTACTAGTAGATATTTGCAGTTTATCTTGGAATAATTTCCATCACCTGTTTGGTACATTGCTCCATTGTTCACACATTGATCTCTGATTCTGTCAATTTATTTTTCCAGGAGGAGCACTTTTAAATAGGACTGTTTTCTTCATAATAGCTTAAAGGTCAGCTCTACATTCTTTTCCCTGATACTTAATTCTCCACAGAGAGTAAGTGGCAGAGGCAGAACTAGATATTTGTAAGACAGGAAGACTGAATGGGTTATTGGCACTTTTGCAAAGACTTATTTCTGGATAACTAAATAAGACCAATGAGTAACAATTATGGAGATAGATATATTTCATACAAGAAACGATGTACCAGCAGGAGTGATGGTAAAGGTATCAAAGCAAAGATTGGGTGGCCATTGCTGGGGATGCTGTGGAGAGATTAATAAGCACATAAGGTTAAGTCAAAAGAGAACTAATATTTATCCTAATTTTAAGATTTTAATTAGTATAAATTCATGGCTTAATATGATTAAATTATCTCTCATTTGTTTTCCTCAAATAACCCACCTTTGATAAGCTTATGGACAATTAATTAAAGTATCCTTCCAATCTTTAATTCCTTTCTTCTTCCATCATCTATTCAAATCATGTCCATCCTTTAAGGGTCAGTTAAAGCATCATATCTTTTTTTTCTAGTACTGGGGATTGAACCCAGGCGCATTCTACCTCTGAGCTATACTCCCTATTTTATTTTTTATTTTGAAACAAAGTCTTATTAAATTGCTGATGTTGGTCTTGACCTGAGATACACCTGTCCTAGCCTTCCATGCTCTTGGATAGGCAGAATAAATATCATCAAAATGGCCATCCTCCCCAAAGTGATCTACAGATACAATGTGATATCCATTAAATAACCAAGGTCACTACTCACAGAAAAATCAGTCCTTAAATTTATTGGGAACAACAAAAAGCCCAGAATAGCCAAAGTAGTTCTTAGCAACAAGTATTTCTTAGCAACAAAAACCATGTAAGGAGGCATCACAATACCTGACTTCAAACTCTACTACAAAGCCACAGTAATAAAAACAGCATGGTATTGGCACAAAAACAGACACATAGATCAATGGAGCAGAATAGAAGACTCAGAAACAAATCTACAGACTTATAGTCAATTGATTTTTTACAAAAGACCCCAAAACATACACTGGAAAAAAAGATAGCCGCCTCAACAAATGGTGTTGGCAAAACTGGTTAACCATATGCAGGAAAATGGAAATAAACCCCACCTTCTCATCCTGCACAAGAGTCAATTCAAGATAGATTAAAGACCTGGAAGTCAGGCCAGAGACCTTGCAGCTACTTGAAGAGGGCATAGGGCCAACAATTCAACACATAGCCACAGGTAAAAACTTTCTCAACAAGACCCCAAAAGCACAAGCAACTCAAAGGAAGATCAATACATGAGATTGCATTAAACTGAAGAGCTTCTGTGCAGCAAAGGAAACTATCATGAACCTCAACAGAGAGCCCACAGAGTGGGAGCCAATTTTTGCCAGCTATTCCTCTGTTAGAGGACTAATATCTAAAATATACAGAGAACTCAAGAAACTCATAACCCAATAACCCAAATCAAATAACCCAATCAAAATGGGCAAAGGACCTAAATAGACACTTCACAAAAGAAGAAATACAAATGGCTAATAAATGTATGAGGAAATGTTCAACATCATTAGCAATCAGAGATGCAAATCAAAACTACCTTGAGATTTCACCTAACCCCAATTAGAAAGGCAATTATCAAAAACACAAACAACAACAAATGCTGGTGAGGGTGTGGAGAAGTGGGAACCCTAATACATTGTTGGTGGGATTACAGATTAGTGCAATCACTTTGGAAAACAATATGGAGGATCCTCAGACAAATGGGAATGAACCTACCATGTGATCCAGCAATACCACTTCTGGGTATCTACCCAAAAGAATGGAAACCAAACTATCAGACCAACACATGTGTATCTATGTTTATAGCTGCACAGTTTACAATTGCCAAACTATGGAAGCAGCCAAAATGTCCATCAACAGATGAATGGATTACAAAACTATGGGATATGTACACAATGGAATTTTACTCAGCCATAAGAGCAAAATCATGTTATTTGCAGGGAAATGGATGGAACTGAACGTTGAGATTAGTCAGTCACAAAAAGTTAAAAATCAAATGCTCTTCCTAATATGTGGAAGCTAGGGAGAAAATGGGACATAAGAGGGACTCCAGATGAAGAAGGAGAATCCTTAGGTGAACAAAGAATTTGACTTAATGGAAGGTGATGGGGGGAGGAGGGACACCCTAATGAGCATGATGTACTTTCATGAACACATCTAAGTCAATCACTAAACTGACCTTGAGAAGGTGGGAGGAGGAGGGAGTGTGGTGGAAATTGGGGAAGGGTTAAATGAGAAATGTGTGCATGTATGCCTCTACCAGCTAGTACCTAACAAAGATGTATGATTACACTGCACCAATTAAACACACACACACACAAACATTTAGCACTATATGACATATAGAAAAATATACTATTGAATGTTTCATAATTACACAAAATGAAAAAGACCCTTCAGCCCTTCTTTGTAATGCTATTTTTTACTCTATTCATTATTCTCAGAATGATTTTGAATAAAATTGAAAATGAATTGCAGCTTCTCTTCATAAATGTATATATAGTAATGAATAATCTTCCTAAAGTAAATGTAAATATGTAAAATTTAATGTAGGATGACCAAAATTCTTTCCTAATATTGTATTGTGAGGCAAGAGTAAGCCATTATAAATTCATTTAGCAAATACACATCAGAAAGATTAGTATGTACCAAGAGTTATTTTTATTTCCTTCATTGACATAACTTCAAAATGAATATGACAGCAACTGCTTTACCTAGTTCAATGCTACAAGTGGAATAAAAGAAAGCCATAGACGGAAGGCCTGAAGACTTTTCCATCCTGCCAGATCCCTGTTCCTGGGGCACAGCCGGTCAGATGTGACTAAGAATCAGCACTGTATGAAGTGTCCCTCAACAGACCACTCCAGAGTCACCTAAGATTCCTCAATCCTGAGCCCCAGGCAAGAAGGCAATAGAGGCAGCAGAGTGAAGGTGTCGGATATGACCTTAGAACTGAGACTTAACATCTAAGCTGCATACTGGTCCTTGTTTTAATTTTATTGGTTTTCTTCAAACTACAAAGTTTATATATATATATGTATATATATATGTATGTATATACAAAGTATATATATACAAAGTATATATATGTATACACATATATATACAAAGTTTTAATTTTATTGGTTTTCTTCAAACTACAAAGTATATATATATATGTATATACAAAGTATATATATATATACAAAGTGTATATATATACAAAGTATATATATACAAAGTATATATGTATATACATATATATACAAAGTATATATATATATATATATATATATATATATATATATATGTGTGTGTGTGTGTGTGTTATGTGAGTATGTGAGTGAATATAAAATGTACACACATATGTTTCATAATAAAGACTGGTGACAATAAGAAATAAAGTAGGATGAATAAGGTAGAGAATATTTTTACCTCTTAACAACGAGGCACCCAGGAGAAAAGGAACACACCATTTTAGTTTTTCAGTTTTCTAGGTTTTGTAGGGACAGTCTTCCTAATTTTTTATAGTATCTGTTATTTCAGTAACTAGATTCTATGTGTCTCATGAACTGAAAACTAGATATATTTTTCTCAGTCCAAAGTCTATCTGTCTTAAAATCATTACCATGATGTGTTAAATTCTATTGCTTTTATTTCAAATTGTGGTAGTGTCAAGAGTTTTCATTTTTTTTTGTATAGACATTTTAGTAAGAAATTTAAATATATAATATAATATAAATGTATTATTGACCAGATACCATTTTGTACTGGAAATTCTTTTTTTTTTAATTTTTATTTTTATTTATACATTGTAAGCATACATCTTTGTTAGGTGCAAATTGATAACGATACATGTGCTCACAATTCTCATTTGACCCCTTCCCCTAATTCCCACCCCACTCCCTCGCCCTCCCTCCCTCTCAAATTCAGTTTAGTGAGTGACCTTGATATACATTAGTGTCCCCCCCACCCCTGTCCAAACCCCTCGGCTAAATCAACTTCTTTGCTTCCGAGGGTCTCTCCTTTTTCATCTGGAGACCCTCTTATGCCCCATCTTCTCCCTAGCATCCGCAAACTAGGGAGAACATATGTTTCTTTAGTCTTTGTGACTGGCTAATCTCACTTAACATAATGTTTTCCAGTTGCCTCCATTTCCCTGCAAATAACATGATTTTGTTCTTCTTTATGGCTGAGTAAAATTCCATTGTGTACATATCCCATAGTTTTGTAATCCATTCATCTGTTGATGGACATCTTGGCTGGTTCCATAGTTTGGCTATTGTGAATTGTGCAGCTATAAACATAGATGCACATACATTGGTCTGATAGTTTGGTTTCCATTCTTTTGGGTAGATACCCAGAAGTGGTATTGCTGGATCATATTAGTCATGTTACTGTTTCTAGTAAATGAAAG
Source organism: Graphiurus murinus (assembly GCA_004027655.1). Lineage (NCBI taxonomy): Eukaryota > Metazoa > Chordata > Mammalia > Rodentia > Gliridae > Graphiurus > Graphiurus murinus. The sequence continues at coordinate 42,567 of PVLC010011475.1, forward strand.
AAGAAAAAGATGTCTTTTCTGATCCTTTGGGTCTCTGGAAAATATTTAGAATAATCCATAGAAAACCATCCAATAAGCATTTTTATTCCAATCCTACATACTATTTGTACCACTGAAGAAGGAAATCATGCAAACAGAAAATTATAATAGATAATAGTAAATAATTTTGGGATATCAAACAGCACACTGTGAAATGCTATGAAATTTGAGTTGAGTCTTGATGAATAATAGATATTTAGGTGAGAACTATTGTAGGCTAAGGTACTTATATACACATAGCCATTATATAGTGTAGCCAACTATATATTTTGTGTATTAAAGAATAATTTCCAGCCACATTTCTTTTTTTTTTTTTTTTGGTACTGGAGATTGAACCCAGGGGCATTCTACTCCTGGGTCACATTCCCAGTCCTATTTTATTTTTTATTTTGAAACAGGGCCTTGCTAAATTGCGAAAGTTGGCCTTGAACCTGAGATCTCTTGTCTCAGCCTCCCAATAGCCACCTTTCTCTTCCTTAAAAATACTAAGTTCATGGTCAACCCCAGGGACTTGGCATGGCTGTACCCTCTATCTGGAATATCTAAGTTCATCTTCTCAGGTAGGTAGGTACTCCTCACAATTTGGCTATACTTTTGCCTCCTCAAAATGACTTATCATAATTCAAATATTTAAATAGTCTTTCCTGCTTGCCCTACCCCCATTATCTTTCTTCATAAGATTTTTAAAAAAAAACTTAAATATATTTTCAGTCCATTCACTGAGGCCTTTTATCTTTATTCTGGAGATAGTAAGGTGTCAATAGATTGGGGATTTTTTGTTTGTTTTGGTTTTGGTTTTAGTTTTAGGGATGTAACCCAGGGCCTGACACATGCTAGACAAGTGCACCCCCTTCCCACCAATGGAATCTTTACAAGATGGTCAATGACTCATTTAAGCAACTAAAATGAGTCTAAATCAGAGGTAGGAGGTTATTCCACGGGTTTAGATGGAGGCTTCTAACCTGTTGTGAACTCGGTAAATTAGGGAAGAGAGGAGTTGAAATGATTTCACTGAAAATGATCACAAGTCACAGTCATTCTACATAGCCTTTTTGGGGGATACTGGAAATGGCATTCTACCTCTGAGATATATCCCCAGCCCTTTTTGTTTTTTAACTTGAACATTAAATTTTCAAATTTAATTTGAAAGTGTCTTGCTAAGTTGCTGAGGCCGACCTCAAACCTGCAATCCTCCTGTCTCAGCTTCTCAAGTACTGGGATAATAGGCATGCACCACCATATCTGACTGATATAGCCATTCTTTTTTTTTTTTTTTTTGCAGTACTAGGGATTGAACCCAGGGGCATTCTACCTCTGTGCTACACCCCTAGTCCTATTTTTTATTCTTTATTTTGAAACAGGGTCTCATTAAGTTGTGGAGGGCCTCACTAAGAGGTGAGGCTGGCCACAAACCCGGATCCTCCTGTCTCAGCCTCCCAAGTACTGGAGTTACAAGCATGCATCACCACGTCCTGCTACATAGTCATCCTTAATTAATAACTTTACTGATGTTTTTATGTGTTAATGTGAATTTTTGCATCTAGATGTGTTAGAGAATCACTAGAAAAAATGCAATTCTTTATAATCCTCTTTTTTATATTTTCTATTTACTGTTTTATGGGCTTAAGGCTTATCATAATTATATTAATATATTAATAATAGCCTATTAATCACACATTGTTCTCAGTTGCATTGTTTTAAAGAAAGGTAGATGTCAACAAAACTGAAACTATTATTCAGCCTACCACACTGACAATTTCTTTCTCACTTGATTTGGGTGCTGACATTCTGCTCTGAAATACATTCCTGTGAAAGTGTTTCCCACAATCCTTCACTTCATAGTCACCACATAGAGCACACAAGACTTCCATGGGCAGCAACCCGGAGATGTATTACACAACTCTGTCTCCTTTGTCAAAGATTAGTCGACTAAATTCATGTGGGTCTACTTCAGAACTCTGTTCTGTCTCATTTATCCATTCATTACTTCATTCACCAATGCCAGAGTTGTGATCTTTGTAATCTGACAATAAGTCTTGAAGTCAAGTATTATCAGTCCCCTGAGATAGTTCTTACACAGGATCATGTTGGATTCTGGGACTTTTGCTCCTCCATATAAATTTTAGGATCAGTTTATCAATATCCACAAAATAACTTGATGGGATTTTGATTGAGATTACATTAAATCCATTAAACCTATAGAACAAGTTCAGAATAAGTGACCCTTTAACAAGGCTGAGTCTTCCTATCCATAGCATGGGGGTATTTCTATGTTTATATAGATCGTTAATTTATTTCATCAGTGTTTTGTGGTTTTCCTCATTTAGCTCTTGTATGTATTTTGTTAGAATTATACCAATTTTTTGGAACTAATGTATATGAATTTGTGTTTTTAATTTTACATTCCAATTGTACATTGCTAGTTTAAAGAAAAGCAATTACATTTTATATTTTAATCTTGTATCCTGCAAAATTGCTCTAATTTTTAATAGTTCAAGGGTTCAATTGTTGATGATTCCTTGAGATATTCTGCAAAGATAATTTTTCTTCAAATAGAGGCAGTCTTTTATTTATTTACTTATTTGCTTTACAATCCTTATATCTTTTATTTCATTGTTTTGTCTGATTGTAATATTTGGAACTTCTAGTATAATGTTGAATAACGTGGTGAGAGGGTCCATTCTCCTCTTTTTCTTCATCTTAGGAAGAAAACATCAAGTTTCTCACTATTAAATATGATGTTAGCTGTATATTTCTGGTTGAGATTCTTTATCAAATTCAGGAAATTCCCTTCTATTTCTAGTTTTTTTGAACAAAAGTTCATTTAATTTTTCTAAATCTATTGAAATGATCATATGATTTTTTTTGTCTGTTGATATGGTGGCTTGTATTCATTGATTTTCAAATGCTGCACCAGCCTTATATACTTGGATTAAGCTTAGTCATAGTGTGTAATTCTTTTGTATATTCTTGAATTTGATGTTCTAATGTTTTGCTGAGAATTTCTGAATCTATATTCATGAAAAATATCAGTCTTTAATTTTCATTTCTTATACTATTTTTCTCTGGTTTTAATGTTTGGGTAGTGCTGACCTCACAGAAAGAATTAGAAATTGTTTGCTCTATGTTAGTTTTCTGTAAGCAATTGTAGAGAATTGGTATCTTTTCTTTTCAAGTGTAAGAACTTACCAGTGAAAACATCTGGTCCTCGTGCTTTATGTTTTGGGCAGGTTACTAAGTGTTGGTTCAGTCTCTAATAAACATGGGCCTATACAGATTATTTTTCTTTGCTAGATTGTTTCCAATTGTTCATAGTAGTCTCCTATGATCATTTGTTTTTCTGTGGTATAAATGGTAGTATCTTCTCCTTAAATTCTGATTTTTACTTGAGTCTTCTTTTGCGCTTAGTCCATCTAAAAGTTTGCTGATTTTATATTTTCAAAGAGCTTTTAGTTTTGTTGATCTTTTCTACTATTTTATAGCATCCATTTCACTTATTTCTGCTTTGATTTCTGTTATTTTCTGTCCTCAAATGATTTTGAATTTATTTTGCTTTTTTCTCATTATTTGAGGTATAATGTTATTTATTTGAGATCTTTTTTTTCAATGTAGTCATTCATTGCTATATACTTTCCTCTTACAACCTCCTTTGCTTAAAAGAAAAGAAAAGCATTTTTTAAACATTAACAGCACACTACATACAATCTCTAAAGGAAAGGGGTTGACAAAATATATCACATATGTTTTGTTTTATTTTCATTTTTATTCATCTCAAGATATTTTTAATTTCTCTTTCAATTTCATCTTTAATTTCTTGGTTGTTTGAAGCATGTTGTTAAATTTCCATGTCCCACTTGCCCACCTGTTAAATTTCTAGTAATTTATAGGAGAGATTTATCTTTATTTTCTTCCTTGTTTATCTTATCTAGAAGCTGAACTCCTTTCCTACATTGGGAAATGTGACACAATGGCACATTTCTTTACTTTCCTTCCTGTGTTTGGCTTAGTGACTGTCTTTGGTATGTTTGTGAATGTACATCATGTGCATTAGGGTGCTTCCCTCTCCCTCCCATCTCCCTCAGTTAGGGCACCTTATGCTCTTCCTGAAACTTTGAGTCTAGAAAGAAGTGATGAAAAATCAAAGGACTGTCTAGGATATGTTCTGCTGGCAACTGCTTGGTATCCTGGACCCCAGAGTAGGTAGCCAGCAACACCATCAGTGGTATGCTAGAACCAATGGGTATTGGCTTTGGCTGATTATCAAAATTTCCATATTTTGCACTAGAAAGTAAAAGGCCAAGTGACATTTAGAGGCAAACCAATTAGAATTACGCCAGACCTCCCGAATCAAGTCATGAAAGCCAGGAGAGGATGGAGTAACATATTCCAAATCCTGAAAGAAAATAACTTGCAGCCAAGATTCTCATACCCAGCAAAACTCTCTCTTAAAATTGACGGAGACATAAAAACCTTTCATGACAAA